>VACF01000215.1:0-70592 GCA_006891605.1 Pleurozium schreberi
GAGATTCAGGTTTTATTCATTCTTGTCGGGTTTTGCTCAAATTTTTAGTGGGCTGTAGCTTCTCCACTCTGCTTGCAGTCGATTTCATTGTGGTGGAGTCGCTCTTCACTCTATTTCTTCAATTCCTCACCCTGACTCGGAAAGTATGTCGCAAACCAAGTGTAAATTTCGTTATTAACCCCTAGAGGACCACAAGGCCACCAGGTGGCTTCTGCAACACTGGTTTTTGCAACTGCCGTCCTTTAGGGGTTAATCTTTGTGAAACACATTCCTAGTTTGTGGTACGACTGTTTTGCAAGCCGACTGCTGAAAGCCTGAAGTTGCATCGCTTTTTTTCCAGCACAAAGTGCAAGAAGCAACGGTATTGGACAGGCCAGCACTGATGAAGAAGCTGCGAGTTCTGCTGAGTGAGCTGGCTGGGCGTGTTGCTGGGAGGAACAAGGATGACGTCACTGAAGCTCTTGCTCTTGTATTGCACTTTCGCCTTCTTTATCTATTCTGTTTTCCTTGGCCAAAGCCCTAAGTTTGCGAGTATGTGAAAATACGTGGCTTTCTGCATGAGTTAGCTCTACTCGCATTCTCAAGCTTGATGCTGTTAGTAAATCGTTTCTTCTCGTGGAGCCTGTCGAAGACGATCACTGATACAAGCTCTTCATTTTAGACGCGCTATCAAGTATTAAACAAATGCTCTGTCTCTCGRAGGTTGATGTCTGAATTTTGAATTTGACTTCGTTTTTCCTGGAGGCTCTTGGCAGGTTGAAGCCATGGAGTTGCAATGGATACAAAAAGAAAACGAATTGGAGAAGGAGAAGGCTGAAGTCAGAAAGACGGCCTCGTTATTTAGACAGGTAACTRGTTCATAATTCTTCTCTTTACAGCTTCTGTTGACGTTTAACCATTATGTAAGTCGTTGCATTATTTTGTGGCTAATTTTGAGGATGTCAGGCATCAGATGATTCACGAAAGATGGTGGAGGCAGCTCGGGCAAATGCCCAAGCTGAAGTATCGGCTGCACAGGCGGCAGTGCATCGGGTGGAATCCGCCCTCGAGGAGCAAATGCAGTATTTAAGTATGGCCGAGAAGGAGGTATGTAACATTCCCTCGGAGAAAGGGGTCGGTCGTCCAGTTCCTGGTCTCATTCCATCGGACAATTTCATGTTTTTCTGAAGCTGAGATAGACCTTGTACTCTGCATCTACACTCTCTTTCTTTCTGCAATTTCTCCGGAGCTAGAGCAAATTCTGCGCCAGCTGGAAGAAAGCAGATCCTTCTCAGACATTCTATCACTTGCTGCTGACGCCGTTTGTATCAGTGCTGAAATATAGACGTTATAGATTTCGAGAATATTTTCATGTATGATAGAGCAGCACTAGTTATTTAATTTGTGCCTATGGTTTCAGGAACTTGACCTATTGAGGAAGGAAATCAACGAGGCAAGAAGAATAAAAATGCTGCATGAACCTAGCAAGGTGAGAYTAGGAGGTTGGATCTCAGTAYATGAATTGRGAATTTTTTCYCCTTACGAAGTGCCAGTGAYGCTTTCCTTCAGATTCGTAGACAAGAGAGTCTTCTGCTAAGAAGAATTGTTGATACWTTCTTGCAGACCATGGATATGGAGTTTGAGATTGAAGGTTTGCGTCAGGGGTTATCTCAAAAAGCCGTTGAACTTGTACAATTGCGCAAGGAGGTAGTCCTCAAGGACTCTACTAGTTTTCTTTTATGAGATTTGAAGTCATGATTGTTTGGGATGTTGACTTTGAGTCTCTAAAGTGCTCCTGTCTGTGCAAGCTTGCCGAAAGCTCTTTCCCTAATTGTTTTTGGCATTGTCGAATGTTGTGTGCCCCAATCGGAGTCCTGAAAAGCTTCTAAGAGTCTTCGCTGTGTTACTTTCTACTGTATCTGTAGATAATCTGTCTAGGAAGAGTGTAGTGACTATCTTGTCTAGGATAATGCATGTCCACCCGAAGTTTTTTCATAGTTTTGCTGTGGATTTTTTTGGTGTATACGAGAGCTGAATCGTGGTTACTTCCACAGCTTCTTGCAGCAAAGAGGGCAGGCCAGACAGGGCACTACGAGATACAAGGTGAAGAACGTCTAGGAGGTGCTTTAGCAATATCACAAATCAATGAGGCGGCAGTGGACGTGAGTAAGTGCACCTTGCAGTGGCACCGGATTGCTGTTGACGGAAGCAAAGGTGGACCTATCACCGGTGAGTAAACATATAGTTATCTTGTTTGTTTTAGTTGATATTAATTCATATGCACTCGAGAGTAAAGGGGATCGTGAAATATTGCTGTCGTAGTAGAGCTTGCATGTTTACAGAGTGCTGTCACATTGTCTCTTGTATCACTGTTTGATGAAATCTTTCATTTCGGCATTTGGGAGTTCCTTTGAGTGGTGGAATCATTGAAAGCATGTTATCTCATGTTATTCTTGAATATTTACAGGTGCCACCAGGCCTCATTATGCACCCGAGCCTCTTGACGTGGGTTGGCTATTGCGTGCTGACTTAACTATGCCAGATGGCAAAAAGGAATCTGTTTTCACAACCGGACCTCTTGATGCCGGTGAGTTAAGATCACTATCTTGCCTCACTCTTGGAATTTTCTGTTTGTGGAATATGTTGTAATGTTTGCCTGTAGTTAATGCCTGTGCTATGTCAATGCGGCGATTTCTCTTGCTTTTTCGGGATACAAATATTGGGATACGAATATAGCCCTTGCATTCATAATGACAATGATGAGGTCTTATATGAATATGCAGCTACGTTTGTTACTTTGATTCAAAGATGTTCCCACTTGTATTGTCAAATTACCTCAATAGGAGGGCAATGTACTTCAGGCTTGAAGTGGTTGTGGCAAAACAAGGTGGCCTTTGTTTACATTTAAGCCTTGATAGTGAGGTGGTTGCCTATGATTTTGGTGGTTGTGCCTTAGTTTCCACAAATTGCTTCAAAAGTAGAACCACTTTTCTTTAATGGGTTGTCAAGAGTTCCACTTGATAAAAGTGGTCTTAACATTCTAAAATCTTCATTTGTAAAAGATTTTCAAGTTCTTGGTATGTACTACTTTAGCAATGGTAGGCCAAAAAAGCACATGTGAAAAATGGCCATAGTAATGTTGTTAAGTTTGCCACATTACTTGCCATGTAGGTTCAGTGGATAGCTAAGCATTGGCATGTGATTGTGCTATCATTTGCAACTTATTTAATAACCTAACATAGCCATTGTAAGGCCAATTGGAAACATATCCTAAGTCAATAGGTCTAGTGAAAGATTTCCAAGCTTGAACTTGCCCAAATAGTTTCATTGGAAAACAAAATAGATAATGAATTCTTATTCTTTCTATTATCTTTTTAAGACAAACATTTTAACCTAGCAATCAAAGTCCTTAAGTCCTTTTAACCCTTTAAGGATGAAAAGCCCATTTTGGATTGAATAGATCTCATTTTGTATTTTAAGGTTAGCTATGGTCCACCATTGAGGATTTTTTCAATTACAATGTTTCAACCAATTGCACAATGAGTGAGGCAAAATCCTAAACAAACAGGGTCTTGTCAATCAAATGCGACACAAAACAAATAGTTCAAGGGGTAGGCCAATGTAAAGATTGTAGAAAGATAGCGAGCTGCTGTTGTTGGTGCCATACACAAGGTGACAATCCACTAAGATGATGACCAAAACCTTGGAAACATGAAGGGTTTAAAATAATGTACCTAATGGTGTTAGATCCTATGTAAGGCATTGATTTTAGAACATAAATGTAGGAAGACTATAGATAGCTTGTCATTTAGGTCAAATAAAACAAGCTATCTACAGTCTAGCTACATTTATGCTCTATCATCTACATATCTATTGAAACTAACGCCAYCRAGTTACCTCCTACCTTAAGCTTAACTTAGAGAGCGMASACGAYAGTTGCAAGGAYGAGCAAGCTAAACTTGGGTTCACARAGAAGGTTCCTCTCTTCCACACCAYGTAAARGAAGCCAAGGTGAGCAACACAATCYAGAGTASGTAGTGGAGCTCAAATTTTGTTTCAAGAGTTAGGCAAGAAATAATTGGAAGATTTCCTTTCGCAAAGGACCTACAACCTTGTCTCCGTTGTGTCRTGGTCAAAGAGAGGTGATCATGGTGGGAAGTGAGTCGCATCATTTTCAGTAGCATTCCCCAAGCATGGTGGAGACAACGCCCACTCCGATTCAACGGCAAACAATCCCGAACATGTAGTCCTGCAAGAACCTTGAGCAAGCTTGCATAATGTACAAGCTATGGGCAAAACAAGCTATGGGCAAAACAACAACAATTGCAAACCTACATCGAGTGTTTTTTTATCTCGATACAGAGTCGAAGACATCGATCTGTGCCATTCGGAAGTGTCGAATCCACCACTCATCATCGAATTGATCAATTACAAACCTTGTGAACCAAGCTGTAGTGCACGATTTTACCCAATAGCCAAAATCATTAGAATATAGATTCGGAGAGTGAATTGAAGATTCGGAAGCAATGCAACATTGCTTCAACAAGGATCACTTGAGGTCCTTCCAAGCTCTGTTGTCAATCTTCTGCAGTGCCGGAGGCATCAGGATCTTGGGAGTAAGAGATAGGAATCCGTGAGTTGCTTTTTGCAAGGGTGTCTTGGACGTTGAAGAAGAACACCAACAACGCTGATACGAAGGCGACAACGTCTAAGTAAGAAAAATCTTCACGTACAGTACCTCACAGGGCGGCAGAAGGCAACAACAGATGGTAGCACACTAAACCCTAAAATTGCACGAATTTGCTAGAGCGCATCTGTGAAATTGCCAATAATGGGAGTCAGAGTTCGGGGGGAATGACAAGTTCTCTCTCTTTCGATTTCGAGATTGCTGCAAACCCAGAAAATGGCAGCAATGGATGACCCGTACACGAAGAGGAAAAAATTGTGACAGAAAAAAGTGATTCAAACACACCTCATTGTTGAAATCCCCCAAGCTCTTGCACCGCAACTGAGGTCACTCCGCCTTCAGCAACGCAACGCCGCAAACTTCGTAAAACTCTTTAACCCTTAAAGGATGGACCTATCACAGGGAAAGGGAAAGGCTGGGTACAATATGTAGTGCTTAACCGAGGGGAAAAACATTGTTCACGCACATGTTTAGCTTTGGAAAAATTGTACAAATCTATACTCGATGCTACCCATTTGAAAATTGCGAGAAGGGTAGCCTGGCACAAAACATTTTCATGTGAAAATCTTTACTATCTTCATAGAATTAGGCCAACCTAAAAATATGGAAACAATTAAAGACACTAAATTTGACTTTCCATGATGGTGGACATACATCACTTTCGCAAAAAAAGCGGATGAAAATTGACGATTATCCACTCACCAGATAATTTTTTTGTCATCCAAAGGCTGCAAAACGTCTACCTCATCCTGGAAGAGTTAATCGGTCTTCAAAACCATATTGTTAAAGCTTTAGATTGAAAGGGCGAGGAGGTGCTGGCGGGTACAAGCAGGAGAGAAGAGAAAGCCGAAATATTGGTCTTTCCATGTAAACAAAATATAAGCTATGAATTTCTTTTTAAATATATTTTCAAAAATTTGAGGATTTTTTTGGCTTGGCTAACAATCTTCTCCATTTGAGCTAATTGGGGCATAACTTTTGCCATGGGCATTGATTGAAATAAAAAAATATATTCCTAGAAAGCTATTGCATTTTTTGAAAAAAAATTCTAAAAATCACCTCATATATCAATGTTATATGAGACTATGTGAAATCTATTTTGTTTCGGAAGAAAACTATTTTGGACTTTAGGGGTTAAAAATGAAAGACAAATGCTTKGCAACAAATTGGAGTTCTTCATAATATTAGACTTAATGCACTCCATTCTAGGAGAAAAAAATTCCTTGAAAGTACCTTCTCATTCTTATTGACCTTAGTTTCACTTCAGAATTTCTTTGACACCAAATTATGGTGCCTTAGGCAATTAGGGGTTGTTCATTACTTCATTACATTGAAATTAGCTTGTTTTTTTTTTAATTATATTTAGATACCATATTTTGTTCATTTTTTTTCTAAGTACGCATTAAGTTAAGATGTAAGAAACATTTAGGTGTCCGGCGGTGCTTTTGGTACAACTCGAAAGCTCTTTGCACGGGGAGGTGAATGGACTTTGTTTCATGGCACTTGGACCTACCCTATGAAAGTTATTCAATTACAAAACTTTTAAATTGAGTGAAATTATCTTTTATTTTGGAAAACTCATAACTTTCACATCGTGTGTCCAAACGCCATGAAACCAAACCTTTGCCCTCCTTTGTGCATAGAGTTTTGCTTGTTTTGTTTGTTTGATTTGCCAAGATCTAACAAACCATATGGATTTGGGTGGCACATTTGGTATTGCTCGAAAGATCTTGGCAAGAAAGGGTGGACGGACTTTATTTTGTGGTGTTTGGACCTACGATGTGAAAGTTATAGAATTTCAAAGGTTTGAGTTCATTTATTTTCTATTTTGGAAAATTTGTAACTTCCACAATGCATGTCGAATCGCCACAAAACAAAAACTTTGCACTCCTTTGCACATAAAGCTTTCTATTTGTAACAAGAACACAACATGTGACCAAACCCTTCCACTCATTCTATTGTGAAAGAATATTGAATTTCTAAGTTTTAATGAATTAATTTCTTTACTACTTTTAGTTTGGTTATGGTAACAACAAAGGGCACACTAGAAAATATAAAGAAGGAAGAAAACAAAATAAAGTAAAGGCACATCAAAATATCGAAAATAAAAAGAAGGAAAATAGAAACAAAAACTAGAAAGAGAGAAAAAACAAAGGGAAAAGGAAAGACAGACAAAAAGGAAAAAGGAGGAAAAAGAGGAAATAAGGAGGAAAAAAAATGAAGGGAACAAAAAAATAAGAAGTCAAATCCATACCTTAAGTTAGTCTATTTGTTTGTTTTGTTACGGTGAGATCTTCCAAACCGTGTGTCCCTCGTTCGCTCTATTGATATTGTTGGAAAACTCTCAATAAGGTGGAATGCATAGGCTTTGTTTTGTGGCATTCCAACTTATGGTGAGAAAGTTAGTTAGTTTTTTTTAATATTTTTTATTTTAAAAACTAAAAGAAATACTTTCACAATTATTTAGGCTGTGGCAACGGCACACGGCACACTAGTCTCGATTAACCTTTAAAAGACAGACCTATCACCGTAGGGAGAGGCGGGTGCAATATGTAGTGCTTGACTAAGGGAAAAAACACTATTCACGCACACGTTTAGCTTTGGAAAAATTGTACAAACTAATACTTGATGCTACCCATTCAAAAATTGTGAAAAGGGCAGTGTGGCACTAAACATTTTCATGTGAAAATCTTTACTATCTTCATAGAATTAGGCCTACCTAAAAACATGGAAACAATTAAAAACACTAAATTTGATTTCTCATGATGATTGATATATGTGTGGTCACTTTCACAAAAAGAATGGATGAAAATTGGCAGATGATTTTTTTTGTCATCCAAAGGACGCAAAACGTCCGCACCGTCCTTCAAGGGTTAAGCAAGGMATGGTTTCGAAAGTCAACTCCACGGTATGGAAGCTTCGAGGCCCGACTCGCGGAAGCTTAGTGGAAAGCCTACCTCATCCTTCCAGCAGTCGCTACAGTACTGTAGGTGCCGAAAGCGTCCGGGAAGCAACTCATCCCGCGAACTGTGGCGCAGTCGCATCAGAACAGACGCAGCAAGTACAGAAATTCACAATGAATGCGCCCTTAGAGATGGATAGTTTTGTCGCCTCCGTTTGGTGTGGAGCCGAAAATAGGGTTTCCAATGACCTACTCCGTCACTGGGCTACAAACAGGRCCTACTCATATCTTGTCGACCACGCAACTCGAAGCATCTGCTGCGCCACCTACAACGAACCCACAATTCAACGAACTTTCGAACTCCAAGTTCGCTGACGAGAATTTCTGGTTTTGACTGAGAATTTGGGTTTCTGAAACGAGAATTTGGGTTTGAAATTGCTTATTAGTCCGACAGATTTGAATTTGCCGGCACGCTAGCTGCTTTTGAAAAGGGACGTAGCGCTCCAATGTTTTRAAAAGCGCTGTCACTTCACGAACCCATAATTTTGATTTTCGCATTCAGCGCTGACGCGTGAAAGTGGTGATATAGTTGCTGCTATGATGTATCGAGGTGAGGAGTTCTGGACAGCATTTTCACAGTCTTTAGAGTTTACGACGCGATATTAGAGTTGCATGCTCGACGTGAAAATTCTGACAAGGAAGAATTTGTTCGCGGCGACAAATGCTGGAATGAACAAGACTAGGTTTACGTAGTTTCTTGTTTTCCCCTGTTTCTTCCAAAATCAGCCAGTCGCTTCTGCTGAAGATTATTGAGGCCCGGGGACACGTGCAATTTTTGTTAATGTCAGCATAATTTCTTAGCGAGTAGGGGTTCGAAATTTCCCACGATTCTAGACGCAGTTTTGACGAGGGAGTAGCGTAGACGCACTCTCGCAGTACTTCTCGATTCTGATACTGTTAAACTACAAAATCAGATATAAAACGACAGAGCTTTTTTTTGTTAATGTCAGCATAAATTCATAGCGACTACGGGTTCGAAATTTCCCACGATTCTAGACGCAGTTTTGACAAGGGAGTAGCGTAGACGCACCATCGCCAGTACTTCTCGATTCTGATATTTTTTTGTTAATATCAGCATAACTTTACAGCTCACTGGAAGTTTAGAAGTACTTCCCCGAATTTTTTTCAACAGTCAAGCATCCTCCGGCGCAACTGCAGTCTGTAGCACTATTTCCTCGCAGCGCCTCCTTTAATTTGGTCAGTCATCCCTAAACAGATCCATTGTTGAAGTTCGTAGAAACAAGGACGAGGTCGATTCGGTTCGAAACTAGCTAGCTCTGTCACAATGGCTGATGACAGTAACCGGGTAGCACAGGAATTCTCCCTGGAGCATCTACCCGAATGGACGAACGTGCGTGATTTGTTAGCAGCCATTGAGGAGCAGCTCGGGACTCAAGTGCGGGACCAGATTGATTGCTCTTGGGAAGGAAGGAGTTCCTGTACACTAAATAGTGGAATTAGGTTGCCCCACCCCACCGATTTCTTGACATTCCACACTATTTAAATATTTATTGTAACTGTACAAGAAAGCACTACAGTAGTTACTTTTGAATAAGGTAGTGGTGTATTTGGATCTCATGAACCTCCATGTATACAAATGGAAGTGTTTGTAGAAATATTTGTTGACTTTGATGGCCTGTAGAGTAACTTTCTTGAAGTAAGGAAACCTGATTGTAAAGGAAACCTAATTTCACTATTTACTGTAGGTGAACCCAATATCAAGCACTGACCTAATGCCACCAAATGCAGGTCCGTCATTGATTCTAGAGTGAGAATCTAGGACTCTAGTACATGCCTTCACTTCACAATAATACCTTACTTTTAGTTTGCTCATGAACTCATTCTATTTTGTGTTTTTTGAGTGTGTAAAATGGTTTAGGTGTAAAAGAAAGTAAGGTGAACTATCCCAKTTTTAGACTAAATGGAAGCAAGCCCATTGTGGGTTGAATTACATGAGTCAATAGGACAATGTCCAAGGAAGAGGGCATTTTGAAAAATAAAGGGTCGACAAGGAGGGCAGAGTTTGATGAAGAGGTCCTTTATTTGTTTTCCCAAATGCTTGATGACGAAGAGCATTGTTGCCCAATGTAAACCATGGGCAAAATTGAAGGATCTTGGATGAAGAAAAAATTGGATGAAAAATGCATAATGCTTAGTTACGCGGGCAAAATTGTATAATTGGGCATTACCCCCTCATTAATTATACTGCAAAGTGTAGCCGGGAAATGAATGCGGACATTTCCTCATGTGGTTTACGTGGTATATGTTCAAGTTCTAAAATATAAACCACTAAGATAATTCAGCCTACAATGGGCTTGCTCCCATTTGGTCTAGGATGAAGATAGTTTACTTTAAAGAAAGACTTGAGGATAAAGTGAGGGCTAAAGATTAAAGCATAGGAGGGAAACTAGTAACTACTTGGCTATTGTTATATACTACAAGAGGCTTTGTTCCTGGAACATAGTCTCAATTGTGTTTAACTCCTAAAAGACCGAAAGGCCACAACGTGGCTTTTGCAACTACAATTGTAACAAATTTGATATGTTAATCTCTCTAGCACTTCATGAACATCAAAGAGCCCCTCAATAATTTTTTATGCTGAATCTGTTGGAACAATCCGATTGAGAAATGATATAGTGTGTGATTTTTGGTGAAAATATTGAGAATTGAAAAGACATTCTGGGCCATCACTTCACATCCTCATATCTTTTTCTTTACATCTCAAAATGATTTGAAAAAAAATACACACTAAAATATTAATGATATGTACTTGTGGAAAAAAATTCAAAGTTTTTGGAGCATTTTTGAGCATTCCGATTTCAACATTTCCATTTCAGCATATGTACAAATTATTGCATAATTGAACATCTTTGATCAATCTTTTCAATAGTGGCATTTTCTCAAAAATAGTGCGATTTTCTTGATCTTTTTTTCATAGGAAAGATATACAAGTCTAATTTCATTTCAACCGTGGTGATCATCAAAATTATTCCACACAAATGAGAAATTATGCTTGTTACAAGAGCTAGTCTTCAAAACAAAAGATATGCTCAAACATCCACGGTCCTTTACTGGTTATTAAAGGGTCTAGTACCTAGAAATACCTAGCAAGTAACATATGTCATTGCCCTTTAGTCTAGAACCAATAAGTTAGTGTGGTTCAAAGGAAAGAAGGACTCTTCCGATTGGTGTTATTTCAATTTTTATCAAACGTATCCAAAGGATAGAGACTATTCCACTAATTCAAAATAGTATGACCTTCATAAATTAGTGCCACAAGCATGCTCTCCAAACGACGAAAACCTACGTATTCGTCGACGCACGTCAGTTTCTGTCAACGATCAGTTGCATCTTCGTCGCCAGGTTGTCTTGCTGCTGTCTCTTGAGCAACTGCAGGCCAACAGCTGAGTTCAGCAATTTCGGTGAGCTAACCTCTTCTGCGATGTTGCTGCTTCAGTTTTTGAATCAAAGGTCGAGGAATGGTAGCGAATATTCCAAAAGATTCCAGTTCTTAATATTTTAGGGTTGCAATTCAGAAGGCATCAATCACCATTACAGTGTTAATTGAACGAACCTTGACAAAAAATGATGCACGTAGTAAAATAGTTTAGGGTTCAGTCTTGCCCGGAAGGATAATGAGAATAGAAATTCGTTGCTCATTTCCAGTTTAGGTCAGTTTTGGGAAGCCAACATGGTGAAGCAGTTTCGGAAACGTAGCGTCCTGGAACGGGAAGATCAACCTGAAGATGAGGACGAAGTCAGGTGAGGATTTCATTCAGAAGCCATTACTTAGGGTTTGTTTTCTTTCTTCTTCTTCTTCCTGCAGTTGTCTTGTTTAACGAGAGTCTGCATAGCGTCCGAATTTATATTTCTGATTCTATCAAATGTTGAGCTAAGGTTTGTATGATGGTTGGACTCTTGCCATTCATTACATCGCAATGAGCTACTAATTAAGAGCTCTGTGGGAGTAGAGGAATGCGTGTTGAAATTTAGAAATCAAAGAAATTAGTCAGGGGTCAGGAGTCATGTCAGATGCAATGTACCGTATGTTCATATTCTCAAAGTAAAGGATGCAATATTACTATGGATTAACTAGGATGTGTGTCGGTGAAGGAAATAATGTGATCTTTGTAATACACTAGTGCAAACCTTGTGTGTTGAAACAACATGAAGAAATCAGCATTTGAAAAACAACCATGGGATGTTTTATCAACAAACTGGGAGGGTGAAACAAACAATCAGATAGAGGATTCCACAAACTGCATCGTTTGGTGATTATCAATGGTTTAGTTGATGGTGTCTCCCCTTGTGGAATCATGTTTTTCTTGAAAAAAATAATATCCTGCTTAACGAGGTGGGCTTTTGGAATCAGCAGTTGAACATGGAGGTCTCTGCAATACCGGTATGCTCTACGCAATAGTAAGGGCTCTTTTGTAAGCTCTTTTTCCTTCATTTCATGCTTTGGATCTTCAACAAGACCAAATGATGAGTGGTTATTCTCGCATGAATAATAATGTGTGAAACGCACTGATGCTGTTAGTTTTTTTGTTTTTGCTTCTTAAAACATGTTTCAACGGGGGTTTGCAGYAGTGATATGACTCAGTTGTGCTTARAATTTTCTGATTATGTTGATATAGATGTGTTTCCGTTCCATTTGACTGTAGTAGATCCACGTTAGAGGAGGTGAGGTTTCTGCAGAAGCAGAGGGAACGGAGGTCTGGAGTGGTGGCCAACCAGCTTGCGCAGCCTGTTGGAGGAGCCAATTCCAAAGTGGCGGACAAGGGCGAGGGCGAGGGGGAAAAGGAGGAGCTTGTACTGCAAGACACCTTTGCTCAAGAAACTGCCGTGACCATCGAAGATCCCAACATGTGAGTCCATCGACACCTTGTAAGGTATGCGCTCCTAAAATCGTCACTACTTACATCGGGGCATACTTACTATTATTAAACATTTGTGAACATATAGGAATGAAGATACTTTTGACATTTGGAATTTGCAGAGAGATACATAGTATAAATTTGCCAATGTATAAGAATGAAGATACTTTTTGACATTTGGAATTTGCAAAGAGGTTACTTGCATTGTACTCTTGTACTTCTTGCATAAAATTGATGAAAGCCAAATAGATGTGAACATATAGAAATGAAGATACTTTTGACATTTGGAATTTGCAGAGAGATACAAGAGTATAAAGTTAAACCAGTACAAAACTTCCTACTCTTGAAGTACATTCATAACATCATATCACCTTCACGGCATAACTCTATTTGCTCCAATGTCTCATGAAGTACATTCATAACATCATATCACCTTCTCGGCAATTTACAAACTAAAGTTCCTTCTCAATCTAGGTCTTGCGTGTTCCCCAAAACCTAAAATCACTAAATTGCTATCTAGAATCTAGGGATGGTAAAACTATTGTAGATGAATGTACACATTTGGATGAATCAATATATACTCATCCACATTTTGTAGGTTTCATCCATATTCATGGATGCAAATAGCTTCATCACTTTAGCAAATGAAGTAAATTTCTTTCACCATGACGCATGCCACATTTAACTACTTTTGGACTTTTGAAAGTCCAAAATTAATAATGGTCATCAAGAGAAAAAAAACGGTCACCAAGAGATCTATACAAACATCTAGAGATCTCCCAATGTTATTACCCAGAAATCTCTAGATGTTCATTCCAAAATTCACAGAATATGTCAAAAGTATTTAAATGTGGCATATGCCTACGGTAAATGAAATTAAAAAAAAAAAAAAAAAAACTAATGAGGAGGACGACTAGGAGTTTTGATGTACTGAGATGATCATACCAATCAGGAACTAGTCTTGGTACTTCCCGGGCTCCTTTGAATCACAACACTCATGTCCGAGTATGAATGCCCATGCCTTGCGGCGCCAGCCACTTTGTTAGGGTTAATTTTCAACACAATGTGCTCCTTCTTCGACAACCGCTGCGCGTGCAATGTACTCCCATGTGTTGTTGTTGTTTGGCTGCTCTCCATGAGCCCCCACACCATCACCATGGCCTCCTCCTGCGCCACACACAACCCATCAATGGCYGCCGTGATGCCGCTGCAGATACTGTCAAGAGGCAAAATCCAAAAGGGCTCCTCGATCATCACGCCCACTTGCTCAATGTAAAACAAGGCCACCGCGCTCATGAACGTCGCGGGGATGGTCAACCACCGGCAAGTATCCCATAAGCCGTAAGGGAGGGCCAAGTGCCATAACATCAAGACGCGCGACGTCAAGCGGGTGTAGGCTACTGGAATGGGGGTCTTGAAGATCCGCTCGCAAGCACCCACATTGTCGTGGAACTGGGTGAGGTTTAAATTCATGGACACCCTCTCATATTCGCCCACCCGGCACTTGTTGATGGTTTCGGAGATCACCTGCCGAAAACAAAGCCACCATTTGCTTTTGTTAGCACAAACATCAATCAGTGGTAAAACTAGGAATACTGTCCACTTCAATGTCACATGTTTTCCTATTACAAATCTCTCAAATTTCTCAATTTCTGAACTAACATTCAGTCCTTTGGTTCTAATGTCATTTGCACTCTGTAATTGCAAGTTCTATGGATATCCAYGTACAGAATCTCTCATATTACAAGCCTGATTTTACCACACAATAATCAATAATCTAGCATTACCGATAACAGAATAGCAACAAGTGCAAAACAACAGGCTTTGGTTTGAATTTGTTGCATACAAAGCAAACAAAGGTGTGCCACACATGCTCCTACATAAGCATTGAAGTTGGCTGTAATTATTTAGTGGTCCATTTGTACTTGATGTTTGAAGTGGTGTTAGCAAAGTGAGTCCAATGAAGACTTCAAGGTTTACATAACGTTCTTAACTGGATGTTATACCTCCCCCAAGTGGAGGTATAATCCTCCGCTATATACCTAGGGGAGGATTTTAGTTGTAATAGAAACAATTTCATTGGTTGGTCTGGTTGTGAGAAAGTGGGCTGTGAGACTGGAGATGTCCTGATTGGTTGATGGGGGGCCAGATTTTGAGGGAGCAAAAGGACCCCAGTGAAGATTAAGAATGTTATGTAGAGCACCTCCAGCAATTCCAACTTCAAAAATTCATAACTATTTTACTTTAATAAGAGTAAAAAAAAATTTATGAACCCAAATAAGGTTCCGTGCCACTTCTTCTTATCTTCCAAAGAAAAATGACCGGTGAATGTTTTGGAAAAGGCTGATACAAACCTGGAGCACGTAAATGGGTCGATTCTGAGCCAGAGCAATAGCCTCCACCTCGCCCTGGTGCAGAATGTCCGCCAGCTCCGCAATGCTGCTCCCCTGCGTCAAGTGATGCTTGAGAAAATACGGATACGCCTTCAAATACCGCAGCACCAAGTTCTTCTTCTCCTTATCCTCTGCCATCGACACCCACGTCAACACCTGTAACGCAAGTTCCCCAATTGCCACACTCAGAACCGGAAAACCTGTGATGAACAATTGCACGCAAATCGGTGGAAACTTCGATGGGAGAAACAGGGCAAATTGCACTGGGAATTTAGGGGAAATTCGATGGATAAATTCAATGGATGAACACAGGGCCAATTGCGAGCAAAGCTGAAGAAATTCCAGAGCATTTGCACACAAATCTGTGGAAATCCAGATGAGAAACTGGACAATTGCAATCAATTCTGTCGTAATCCCGATGGGAAACAGGGCATTGCACGCAACTCTGTCGAAATCCATACGGGAAACAGGGCAATTTGCGAGAAAATCTGTATAAATCCCGACAAGCATCGAGGCAGTTGCACGCAATTCTGACAACTTCCCCAGAAGGAGATGGGGCTCTTGCACGCACATTCAGGGGAACAGGGCACTTTGCACGCAAATTCTGCGTACGAAAAGCAGGTCCATGGCCGTGTACCTGTCGCGCGAGGTCTCGGCTTCGATTCACATTGGAAGACACCCAACCTTTTTAACCAGTTTGATGATGACAACAATTGAATTTGTAACTTCACCTTTATAGCCTCTAGATCAAAGGGGTGGAGGCTTTGCACTAACAAAAGCTACATGTGAGGAATTTTTAGTCAAAGCTTATTTATATATTGAGCTAGCGGTATAGAGGTAGAAGCTCTTGTGGTGCAATTGCTTGTTCCCTATAGAGTAGAAGTGTAGAAAAGAACATCTTAATTAGCTCTCTTGTACAAGAATTTGCATTTATATTTGATCATTAAAAATGTATGAGGTGAAATGTTTTAAAGTTGCCCCTACTTTAAAGGTGTCATTTGACTCAAGAATATATGTCACAAAGAATAATGCACTCATGACCTCTATTTCAAGATTAGAATGCTATTAGAGACCCTTAAATTCCAATGATGCACTTTCTTCTTCCCATTTGAGAAAAATATACTGAAAATGTTTCAAACCCTGCAACCTCGTTGAAAATTGAGGGTTCCCCACTGTGGGCACAAATATACATATCACAAAAGAATCATGTAATTGTGACCACTCTTTCAAGATTCAAATGCTATCAAGAGGTCCTATGATGCACTTCCTTTTTACCTTTTCATAAAAAATTACTAAAAATTGTTTTGAGTTGTGCAACTCCTTTGAAAATTGGGCACTCCTACTTGGTATGAACACAAGAATACATATCACAAAGAATCTTGCACTCATGACCACTATTTCAAGATTAATATGCTATCAGAGGCCCCAAATTCCGATGATGCACTTCAATTCTTGCCTTTTGAGAAAAATGTACAGAGAATCACACACTCCTTTGTTATTGACTCATAACCACTAAAGTAGATTGCTCTTAAAGCTACCATTTAAGGGCTGATAAGCTAATTGCGTTTTCAGGAAATCTTAACTCCTTAAAACAAGTCTCAATAAATTTTCATCGGAAGGAAAAAGGAATTGGCATCTAACCCAAGCCGTTTCGTATTTTTCAGACCTTCCAAGAATTAGTTGTAAATTTTTGAAGTTGTAATGTAGTAGTCACTAAAAGCGACCACCTCTTGAAATGTACACTACTGGTACATTGAAGAAAGAAAAACATACCTCTGCATCATGATTGCTTTTAGAGCACTTTAAGAGCAGTCTACCTTACAAAGAATTATGCACTCATAACCACGAGCTATTTCAAGATTATTTCAAGATTATTGTGCTTTTAGAGGACCCCCAAATTACAATATTGCACTTTTTTTTCTTGCCTTTTCGAGAATTTTTTTCCGAGAAAGGTTTCAAGGTGTGCAACCTCTTTGAAAATTGGGCACACTTCCACGTTGTGGACACTGTCTGTAACACAAGATTACATGTCAAGGACTAAATTCTTTGTCATTACATCAGGAATACAATTTTATGAGGTCCATGATGGGCTCTTAACAAAGTGCTATGCCTTCATAGCATTACCTTTAATTTGGTCCCATCTAGCGGGTTGGTCAATGCAGGGATAAAGACACTCGGTGTTTTATGACTTTTATCAGCCCATGTGCACGCTGAAATTTGTTGTTTGTCATTTAAACTGAATGATTAGAGTAAACCCGCCATTGATTGCACAGAGCCGATTACCGGACAGCGAAAATGCCTATTACCCGATACCGCACACGTCTAAAACTTTGGGAACGGTGTAATGGCACCTGAAAGTTCATTGTGCGGTRAAGGGCTGTCAAAAAAATTTGGACACATTTTATACTCATTGTCTTAATGTTGTTGTAAATTTTTTTCRAAAAAGACTTTTCGCATTCCGTTTTTTGAAGGCAAATCTCAACATGATCATTGAAAACCATGCCAAATTTCAAAGCATTTAAGTCACTCTACTTGCTTACGGTAGTATTTGAAGTTAGCCTGTGCGGTGATTGGCAAGGTTACTCTAGAAGATATAACTTCATGGAATGGTTGTCTTTTTAACCCTTAAAGGATCAAGTGTTAAAATTTTGAATAACAAATGAACACAAACACATCCCAAGCACACAAAAATGCTTTCTTTTTCATCTATCAATTTGATTTGACTATTCTTGTGTTGAACTTCTTTAAAATTTATACAATATAGATTTTCAAGCCACTTTGCTTTGCAAATTATCTTCTATATAATTCAATGGGTACTACAATAGTTAGAAGGTTTGGCCACAAAAAGTAACCTTTTCAATTCAAAAAATGACTTCAAAAAACCAAAAAATCATTATGATAAAAACTGAGCATTTTGAACTTAAGGAAAAAACCATAAATGTTCAATCTAGTTGATTTAATTATATGAATGTGATCTATGGAACGTATTTTACAACTAAAATTGTTTGAGAGTCATTATAAAATTATTATACTATCTTGCATTTTATAATACATCTTGACAATTTTGGAAATTTGGACTATCTCCTAGTCCTTAAAGGGTTATTGCTCTATTATATATGCTATATGGATGTGGAACCAAATATGCATTATCAAAACTTTTTAGAAATAATGATCAATGTTGAAAATTTCATGTTATGATATTGTGATATTTATGTAGCATTCTACAATTGTAATATGACAAGAGTTTTCTAGTAAGCTTAATTCCTAAAGGTTTGGGGTCTTCCTCAAAATTAATGATTTGGGAAAAATCATCGTAATGTACTACTACCTCTATTTTTGAAAATTACCCGTGTTTTCTTTGTCTTTAACAAAGGAAATATTGGTAATTTTCAAAAATAGAGGGAATATTTAGAAGAATATTTTGGAATCAATATACAAATAAGAGTTTTAGACTTCTGTTTGTATGGTTTGTTTCACAAATACTATCACCAACATTATTTTATAGATTTTGAAAGAAATATTTCAAAATTCCTTCAAAATTCAATTACAAGCAAAATATTGTCATTTTTTTAGTGAAATTTGCTGGAATGGATTTGAAATGAGTTTTTTCTAGTGCAGTTTTGTGTGAAATTTTGTGTTCTTAAAATCTATGGCTTCATTTTTGCAAATCTAGGTTTGAGCTGAAATTAATGCAATTTTGCCTTAATCAACAACTAGACGTACTTCCACATTTTTAATTTTTGAAAAATATGTACTCTAGTAACTCCAAATCCAACCATTAGATAGGACAAAAACTTGATAAAGTACTATACAAATTACTATGACTTTCATCCAAGTAGTAATGAGATTTTCAATCTATTCATCGTTCACAAATTAGACGTTGGAGTGCTTTAGGGTTAAAGTTTATGTGAATTTTGAACATTAGTAATAGGAAGATGTGAAATGGAGAGATAGATGACAATGGAATAGGTCTATTATGAAACCTCCGTTTATCCATGTCACTCATTTAAATTGTTGAAAGGTTGAGAATGATAGTTTAGCACAATGACAAAAAGACAACTTGTTTTTTTAGATTTCATTTAGGAAGAAAAATTATCCGCTAATACGAAAAAAATTTACATTGAAGTCTTTGTGAAGACTTATCACACATACATGATACTAGTTCTCTTTCACTCTTCACCTCTTTGTTGAAGGTTCAACTTCTAACAACTACAAAATATTCCTCTACACTACATTTAAAAATATTACTTGCTCTCTCCAATCAAAATACTCAAAAAATCTTCCCCTTGAGGGATTAACTTTATTTTTAGTCATAGGGCCAACAATACAAGCATTCAAGAATTGATAACCCGTCCCTCAGGTCTAATTATCCAACCCACATGCTGTCGTTTAGGCACCCAAAATTCATGTGGAAAGTACGATATTTGAGCATAGTTTGTGAATCTTATGTTGTAAATCCAATGTGCACGTCACAGGGCGCGATACAAGAGCAAAACTTTTACTGATCAACCCTCCTTGAAGAGCTCACGACCAATTAGCATGCGCCGAATTTCACTGGTACCTGCTCCAATCTCATACAGCTTTGCATCCCGAAGAAGACGACCAGTTGGATACTCGTTCACATAACCATTTCCACCCAAACACTGAATTGCCTGAAGCCACCACGACAAACCATCACTTAGCAATGGATTACTATACCAACACCAAACTAAACAAAAATATACGGACTCTCGTGGATAACCACCTCAAGAGGCTAGAAAACCTAGACATATTAGAATTAGCAATGCTTAAATAGAAACGGCTTTTATTGGCATTACTATCGGCTAGGATTTTTAGAATACATTACATTTGAAATACTGCAAGACACTCTCAGGTCTATATTTTGCGTCATTCTACTAGAATGTTATATTTCTATTTTTAATGACTACTAGTAGAAGAAAAGACTGCCCTCTTCGTCATAAAGTAAATAAATTACTAAAAATAATTTATAATCCAGGAGAAAAATGCGATACAAAACAGTGAAGTGATACATTGGTGGGAAGGCTGTTGGTCATTGGGATTGAGAAGAATAGGTAGAGAAGAAGTACCTGGAGCGCCATCTGGGTGGCATTCTCAGCTGCAAACAGTATCACCGCCGCAGTGTCCTAGAAAGCGAAGAGTAAACCAGTCATCCATATTGAAGTAAACAAGTTTCCTAAGGCATCAAGTTTATGTTGCAGAAAAGAAAAATTCGGCATTATCAAACGGGAAAGAATGAGAAAAGAAAAAACCTATCAGATCCACACATCACTCATTCAATTCGAACATAATATAGGGTACCTTCCTATCGGCGTGGCCAGCGTCACACATTCGGGCAACGGAGTAAACAAAAGCCCTGCCCACATCCACAAGATGTAAGCTAATTAAATTAATGCACCGCGGATAGTACACTCGTTAATGCGAATTATTTAATTGTGAAGCTAAATGCATTATAAGTAAAGTTTGAAGTAACACACAAGAACGAAAAGCAMTATATAGCACGATACGATCACTGTTCTCTAGCACTCCGTATAAAAAACTGGAAGTGATTGTGCCTCTGGTCCTACAATTAAAACAAACTAGATGCCCATACACAGAACGTGTTCGTGTTCGTGGTGGACCTGATGCAACATTCAGGAATTCTTTCTTACCTTGAGGCTTGCATTTTCGTGTACATGTCTGCTAGCTTACCCTGCACATTAACATACGCACCAAAATTGTATGACGATTAATACACAACATTTGAACATTCACTCGACGTTGTTTTATGAGGTGGGACTGCAGAGACTTCAAACCTCAGAACGCAAATTATCAAGCGGAGGTGAACCAAATACACCAAAACGATTGGCAGTAGAGAACGTATAGACAAGGCCTCAAGCAAACCAGTAAAAAATCGCAATCACTAAAACGAACAATAACCACATCATATAACTTCATTCTGTCTACATTGCTTGCGATTAATTCAGTGTACCATCGAAGTCTACCTGCATCATTTGAAATTCACCAATAGGTTTCCCAAATTGCTGTCGCTCATGCACATAAGGCAGTACTGTATCAAGGCAGGCTTGCATCAATCCCAAAGGTCCGGCTGCAAGCACTAGCCTCTCCAAGTCTAAACCAGACATCATTACGTACACTCCTGCAATCAATCCCCTCTCACGATAATCAGCAAATATTAATTTGGTATATARTCATGTCGGGTCAAATGTTTTTTTCTTTTCGTGAGGCGATCAAAGTCTACAAACCTTTGCCTTCCTGACCAAGAATCTGGTCGTTCGAAACAAAACAGTTTTCAAACACAAGCTCGCACCTGCCAGTAACAACAAAATTATTTAGAGACTGAACATGGTTTAACAACAAATCTTGCAAATCTTCGATTCAAAGAAGCTAATTCTGTGACTTGAGATAATTCGAAAGATGAGAATAGACTCACGTATCACTGCCCCGCATTCCAAGCTTGTCCAGCTTCTGAGCAGTGCTAAATCTGAACCAGGAAAATACAAGAGGCACCGAATTGTAAGAAAACCACATTGCCTTCTAGAGATGAGACAAAAGATACAGCCAGACATATTGTGGAGGAAAATTTAACATAAGATTCCATAATTCCGAAGCACAACTCACCCTTCCATGCCTTTCTCAATGATGAATGCAGAAATCCCATGTGGTCCAGCATTCACATCCGTTTTGGCATAAACTATCTGGTCAGAAAAATAGAACTTTTCAAGATTGTTACAGAGTAACCTGGATCAATATGAAGCACGGACYTCAAGCACGATAGATATAAAATGTGCACACGGAAGCCCAGAATTTAGAGAGGTGCAGTGTCCTAACAGTACATCAGTTGAAACAGTTATAGTGAGGATTACCAGCGTGTTCGCTTTGGGGCCGTTGGTACACCACATCTTGTTTCCATTAAAAATATAACCACCTTTAGTCTTTTCAGCGCGGCACTTCATACTCACGACATCAGATCCAGCTGCCTCAAACATCTCATAATCAATATTGATACAAGCAGGGATATAAAATGTGATCATTTCCCAGTCACACAACACGCACCCTTCGTTCACCCATGTAAATCAAACATAACCTTAAAGAAAGAGAATGATATGGAATGGAAGTGGAAATAAGGAACTCACAGTTCGGTTCACTCATGGCCAAAGCCCCAATATGCTCTCCGCTGATCAGCTTCAGTACGATGTAATGACCATTCCAGCCCAGACGTCCCAAATTAATAACATTTAGAGATAGAGGTGGAACAGCTTCAGATAGCAATATCAAGCTCAGCATTATCTTCTCCTACATTCGTTGCAAAGTAAGCAATGAAGACTAACCTTTGGCAAGTACTTCTCTTTCTGTGCTTGCGTCCCATTCCGAACCTGAAAAGGCAACGACAGCAATAAGCTCAAGTGTCACTTAAACAATACATTACAAAAGACGATTCGGCAATTCGAGAGGAATCATTGTTCCCAAAAGAACGCATTGACGTTCTTACCAGTTGGTTGATGCAGAGGTTGGAGTGCGCCCCGTACGAAAGAGCAACGGAGCCTGAAGCTCGACTAATTTCTTCCATGGCTATACAATGATAGAGATATCCTAGTCCAAGTCCACCGAATTCCTCTGCACAGGGAAGCTTGTCAATCGTATTTGAAGACTATTTCGGATCTTAACTAGACATCCAGTACATGCATGCAATCAGAATAGCTGCTGAGAGTCMTTTTCAGGACATGCTTGCAGGACCACTAAAAGTAAAATCTTACCAGGGACAGTAATACCATGCAGATTGAAGTCGCCCATCAACTTCCACAGATTGACATCCTGAAGAACATAATCATTCCTCAGATATCAATGCAGGAATTACTTATCTAACCATCAGTCTATTGGCTAACAACGAAGACATCTTTCATTTGCGCAAATGATCGGTATACAAGCGTGAAGAGGAAAATAAAAATCACCAACCGTCGGGAAGTTGTTGTTATGATCGATAGCAGCCGCGTGAGGAGCAATGTTCTCTTGTGCAAATTGCCGGACGCTTTCTTTAAACTGAATAGACGCACCAGAACACGCATCAAGGTCTTATTGACMATTAACAAAATCYAAGGCTGTTAGAAAAGTTCGAGACCTTGAATATTGATTGACCATAGGTTACGGGTTCATCCTGCATTGCACCTCTTTATGCATGTAGCATGAAATCTGACAATGGAAGCATGTTAAATTATAAGCACCTGCTCAGCAGTATCGTCAAGGAGAAGACTACGGCCACCACCAGTTCCTTCTTCCACAACCGCAGTAGATGTGGACATTTGCCTGCTGGCACAGAGCTGCATGAAGCAAAACAAACAGAGTACACCCATGCCCACTGCATTAGAACTGGGGTGGTCCACGAGGATTAGTTGCAAGAATCACGGGCAAGCAGTCCGAAACTGTTTTAAAAGCAATTTCAGATATTAAGGGGTAAGATTTCACTATTTCAGAGACATATTTTTGCTTCTACATCATTAGAAATACCCATGCCGTCCCTAGACACTGTAATTAACTATGTTTTTTCCATGTTTCTAAACTCGTCACGAATCTAAACTAGAATGATTTGATTATAAGTTAGAAAAAACATGTACAATATTAGCAATTCTGAAAATTCTGAAAAATTCATCTCAATCATCCCAAGAATTAGAAAGATGCTCGAATTGAATTCATCGTAGCTCAAAAGCTCCAATCTCCAATCCGATCACTCAATATCGAAAACACAGACAATAGAAGCAAAACAAAATCATTCAAACGTCAAGATCGGAACGAAAACAATTAAAATTGAAAATCCTTACAGATGCCGGTGAGACAAGCTTGGGAGGCGTCCATAGCGATGTCTGCGTATCAAAAAGATTCCACAACCTCCCTACAAGACGTGCTCCCTGCCTCTTCATTTGTATTCTCTTCGTCTTCGCACTCCAAAACTGCCATTAGAAAATTCCCAATCGATCAGTCATATCAGGGACCAGAATATACCTTTTGAAAGCACCTGAGATTTTATTCATAAGTTCAGGTCGCACACTGTACAGATGGCGTAGAGGAATGAAGCATGCGATTAAGATTCACCTGTAAAAGGCTGGGGCGACACACCTAGTTTCCTGTCTTCACAGACTGTATGGAATGACTTTGCCCTGAACTGTAACATCCCAACATCTGAGAATCCCAAGGGGTTATCGTGGGTAAGCTGACAAGCTCAAATCTAATCAAATGTAGCAGGATCGTCATTAACAAAATCTTAGAGAGTAACACCGAGCGCTGCCTGCAAGGAACTGTGAACTTCAAGGCCGATTTGAGCTTCTGCCTTTTCCAAGTCATCTTTAGCACTAGCAACCTTTTGAGTGTACTCCTGAACTCCCTTTCTCACTTCATCGGGGTCCAACTTGTCCAAAGGGACTGCCTCAATTGCAACAATGTCCGTAACAGAGTTGGCGTGCACGAATGCAAATCCACTGCTCAAGAAGTACTGTTTCACTTCAGTGCCGTCATGAACGGACATAACTCCTGGCTTCAGCTCCGCAATGGTTGGGACGTGGCCAGGCAGAACTCCCATCTGGCCGGATTTTGCTGGCAAAATCACCATGTCTACCTGCAAAAGTCACCACATCCACTGTAAGCAGGGCACAAGCTCTCAGTGGAACCCTGAGCGATAAAAAAAGAAGTAAATGTGGTGAACGTAGCATCACCAGAAACATAGTAAATTGTTTCAGATACTAAAATTATAATCATCAAACCTAGATCAAGCAATCCCTTGTCAAGAACAACGATGCAAACAGGTACGTGTAATTTGCGTCCATCTCATGCATAGATAAGGTTCGGTAACTGCGTCGTTGGAGAAACYGGGACAGTAGTGTACAGAACGAAAACCTATCCACAGTACAGAGAACTATATATCGAAACCGAGGATCAATGAATTCAACCCTAGAGCGCCATTGTACATCAGACCATAGAGGTAACGGCCTACACAGCCTAACGGGCATACTAGGTTTATCACAAATCCTACTCACTCTGCTTTGTAGGGTTTGTCATTTACAAGCGCCTTCGGGAGAGACCCCTTTAGCCCAGATTGAGGTCTTCAGAGCATCGGGCCAGGAGGAAGAAATCCAAGACTATCTTGGGTTTCCTCMTCTGGGTYCTATACAGAACAAACTAGAGGAAGGATCAATTCCAATGGGAGGAATCGTCCAGAAGATGCAGGAAGTTGATTCATAGCACAATGAATCGATTGCCTCACAAATGTGCCAAAAATCATGTACAGCAGTGAACTCCGGCCCTTAATTTGACAAAGGCTAGATATTCCAATTCCACCCATTGCTCGGGATCCCCATTAGTATAACCGGAAGCTATTACACATCATATTGAAGAGCAAAACACTCGCCTCCTTCGCATTCAACTCGAACATGTGCGGCAGCACGAAGTTGACYACGAGCTTCGTAGGCAACGTGTCCGAAACGGGAGGGCGCGCTTTCATGTAGCTGCTAGGAAAATGCGGCAAATCATAATTGGGCGCGATCTTGGTCCAATCCTCCTTAAATTTTTCCGGATTTCTCCAAATAAATGATATTTTTTGAGTTTGAGAGTGACTAACAAAATGAAGGCCATCTACTCTAGTTTCTACTCCAATTAGAATTTAGGACAAATTCATAATATTGAATATTTTATTGCAGTTTGAACTTTGGATGTAATTTCAATGTTCATTTTATTCTAATTATAGAATGACATGGAAATTGAGTTTACACCATGATGTTTTTTAATGTAATGTACACACATGGTGAAATTTTCAGATTTTTTGAAGTAATTTTCTATTTAATGTGATTTTTCTTTACTTTCTTTCAAAAATTCTCATAAAAATCAATTTTCCTCAAAAAAATCTAAATTTTTTGTGAAGTAGAAGACATGTAATATCATCTCTCAAAAATAAACATTAATTTTTTCACACATATCTATTTCCAAAATGGTAACAAATTGAGTGATGAGCACCAAGGCTCTGAATCAGTGGTTATAGGTCTGTCCTTTAGGGGTTAGGGGATATCAAACTTTGTAGCAATGGTTAGACTCTGAAACAAGGATGAAAAAATGGATGCACTTGACCATCCACAAGGGATGAGATTGTTGGAGAGCGCGAGAACAAGGGAACAACGTACCCAAAACAAGGGAACTTGTGAGAACATCGCAGCAGACTCACAAATTAGGGTTTCAGGGGGAAGCAGGGGTTTGCTTTGAGCTGAGCGGGGAGCCCACTTTCTCTCTCTTTCGGCTGCGACTCTCTTACCCTTGTTACTAGCGCTTGCGCTTGTTTTCCGATTTCGTCACGATGGTGCTCAAGACCGAGGTCTGTCGGTTCTCCGGCTCCAAGATCTACCCTGGCCGCGGCATTCGCTTCATCCGGAGCGATAGCCAGGTCTTTCTCTTCCTCAACAGCAAGTGCAAGCATTACTTCCACAACCGGCTGAAACCCGCCAAGCTGTCCTGGACGGCTCTGTTCCGGAAGCAGCACAAGAAGGACTCGCACGACATCACCGTGAGGAAGAAGCGTCGCACCTCCAACAAGCCCTACTCCCGCTCCATCGTGGGCGCTTCCCTGGAGGTCATCCAGAAGAAGCGGACGGAGAAGACGGAGGTGCGGGCGGCGGCTAGGGAGGCGGCGTTGAGGGAGATTAAGGAGAGGATCAAGAAGACGAAAGATGAGAAGAAGGCTAAGAAGGTGGAGACGGTGAAGGTCAGCAAGGGATCAGGGAAGCAGGCCACTAGGGCACCGCAGCCCAAGGCGGCCAAGTCCGGGGCCGGGGGCAAGCGTTAAGGAGACAGGCCGTCAGGTTATGATTCATGTCTTTGGGGACATTGTCTAWTCAGTTATATGAGTTTTTTCAATGGAAAAACGGAGTTGGCTTGGCAACGTTTGAGGTCAATATGAGTGTGACGTGAATTGTCCATCGTGTGAACTACTTGTTGTTTTCTATGAGTTTTTTTGTGAGAATTAGGGTTATCATGACCATTTTTGCTTCTCGTTGATTYTGCCCTTAAGCTCGTTTGTTTGTGGATATATGTTGCTTGGTCATGGGGTGAAATGCAGTGACCTGGGACTCTCTCTTTGGGGCATTGCCAATTCAGTTCCWGGAGCTTCCTAAATGAAATCGGAGTTGGCCTTGCAATGTGGTAATGTTTCTGCTGTTACAGGTTAAGGTCAACGTGAGTGTCAGCTGAATCGCTCGTCGTGTGAGCTACATGTTTCTTGTCTCGATTATTGTTTGGAATTAGGTTAACCATGGCATCTCCTCTCCCTCCCTGAAAAGTTATCGCAACGTTGGTTTCATGGGTTTGCCTTGATTTGGAGTGAAATGGGATGATAATTGGGATTCTCAACTCTGCATGGATTTTTGGATTTTTAGTTGAGGTCTTAGATCGGATGACCTTCACGCTCTTCAAGACGTTTATTATGCCACGATGTGCTTTTAGGGCAGTTTAGAGTTTAGGTCATTCCTGGGAATAATGTCGATTTAGTTCACGGGTAATGAGGTACCATGGAGTACCAATCGTACATCTTCTACTGCTCCCGTGATATGATACTCTGAGGTTTTACTGGAGGTCAAACGATGGTAACCTTTCGGGATGTGACTCGAGCGAGTGATTAATTTGAAGATGTGTCCTACGCTCGTGTATGTGAATGTGGACCGGATGATTTGTATTTCCAAATTGCAGTATTCTGTAGACGTTATCTGAAGAGGCAAGTGAATGCCCGAAACTTTCGTTGTTCATTTAGCTTGTTAACCGGATATTATGACCAATAGTGCTCAATATTCTGTTGATTAAACTCCTTCAAAATATTAGTAACCATTTTTTTCTGCCCTTCGGTGCCTCTCCTAAAAGCAGTGAGTATTGCTCGGGTACTTTCGTGATGCTGTGCATTGCCTTTTAATTAGCCTAGATATTATAAGTAAATGGCGGAGATCAATTGTGGAGAATGTTCATTTCATTTTCTTGCATTGTTCTGCCAAAYAAGCAATGCAATCACCGGATGATGCAGTGAAGTTTACCTGTACACTGGTACTCTAGGTTGAGTATGGGAGAATTTAATTGAACATCTTATTCATAGGAATTGTGAGGGTATTGATCTGCGCTGCGTATGCGRCTTGTGTGATGATTAGTTGCTGCATTAGGAGTGACTTCTGTATGATATTGTTTGTTTTGTCTGTTAAACGGAATGAAGTCTATTCTGGAAGGGGAGGAAATTTCCAGAAAGCTCTTATCTTCAAGGTATTTTGACCGGAGAAGGTACTGCCACTTATGTTCAACTCTGCCATATATTGTTGTGTTCTGTCCTCAAGCGTTCTCTTCAGTGTTATGACGTTTGCGCAACTACTTCACACACCGGAAATATCTAGTTGTACTGTATATTTACTCTAGCAAATTGTCTCGAAAGTTATATGGCAAGTTGCCTCGTTCCTGGATGTGGGATTGTGATGTCATTCTTTGGGCCAAGCTCCATGTTTTAGAAGCGTTTCGGTAGCTTGTAACATGACAGCATGTACTTTTCCTAGAAACACTCTTCGTAGAATCATTGTAAGCATAAACTTTTAAATGCTCTATGATTTTTTACCACATTGGTTTGCACTCGATGCCTGACAGCTTGAATCCACTGCCGAGGCATGAAACCTAATCACAGCCAAAACCAATCCTCATTTAGTTTGGTTGAGCCTTTTAGGTTTTGGTCCGGAACAATACTGAATTGTGGCTCACAATTCAAGCTCCCTCTAGTGTGACTCTCCCTATTGGAATCAATGCAGAGCATTTCAATTATTTTAATTATTCCACTTTTTACAAAGCATATCATATCGCTAGTTCCCATTTGAGCAGAGTCCAAAGCTCTTTTGCAATATAATTGTTCCCTTCACTACTACCAGTATTGAATGCTACAAATTGGTGCAAGATCTGCTCTCTAAGAAGGATTACCCATGCACCTAGATAATCAGCATGTGCAAAAAGAGCTTTGCAAGCTTCCTGCAACTCCACCCATCCACCCAAGACGTGATTCACAAGCGTCGCTGAGTGAAAACTAKGGTGAGCACTTGAATTGCCAGGACTGCCACGTGCCACTTTATTGGAGCAGACATTCAATTAACAGAGACGCTAGATCCAACGAGTATTCCTTTCACGATTGACAGCAATTCCAATGAGAACTCCCAAACACCACCAGAGACGCCACATCCAACGATAAATCCCTTGATTTGGCACCTGAGATGAAGTTTCTTCAGTGATCAAATGAATGGAAGGCCACTGTGCTTTCATGTCTTGAATGAGCTCGGCACACAATACCACTCCACTGTTGGCTACACACAGAATTTGCATCATTCGTGAATTGGCGAGATCTGGAAGAGCTTGCAACCTCTTGCATCTAGTAACGTCCAGTTGCACAAAATCGGGAGACATGGGCCTTGAGCAGGTCAAGTTTGTTAAGTTCACACAATAGGTCATGCTAAGGTAGCGCAATTCTGGAAAGTTGGCCAAATCTGGGAGCTCTTGGATGGGACATCCATTGCAGTGTAAAGAGTGCAATTGTGAGCAAGTAGCTATCCATTGCAAATCTGCACTGTCATTAATATGCAAATCACGGAGACCTGTCAATTGATGATGGTCCAACCCAAAGTTTTCGTAAAGCCATGGATTGCCCTTGACCAACAACAATCTCAAGTTCTGTAATCTGAGGATGCCATGGAGATCTCTCAACAACGCACAACCCTCGACCCATAGCTCTTCTAGTTTGGCAAGCTCTCTTAGATCTGGTAGTGCCTTCAACTTGTTGCAGTCTTTGATGATTAGCTCCTCCAAATTGGTCAAGATACACAAACTAGACCAATCCTCAAACTCACACTCCTCAAGTCTCAATTTGCGCAACCTTGATAACCTCTTGAGGTTAGGCAATACATGCACGCCCTTGCAATTGCCCACAAAGATGGATTCCAATGATATTAACTCTGTCAAACTTGAAATTCCTTGACCATGCCAACCAGATATGTGGAGCCGTCTCAACTTTGTGAGATTGCATAAGTTGGGCTCATCATGTAGCTCAACTCGCACTTCCCGAAGCGAAATCAAGTTGCTCCATTTTGCAAAAGATTGTGGAGGGGCCTTTGAATCCAATTCCAAAGTTTGAAGATTCGTGAGCTTGTCAATATTTGGCAGTCGGGTGAGATTCTTGCAACCCAATATATCTAAGGATTGCAAACATAACAACTCATCTAAACCTGGCAATGACTCAATGAGCCTACACCCACTTAGTAACAATACCCTCAAGTTTTTGAGGTCACACATAACTGGTAATCCCGTAAGATTATAGCACTCAAAAGCATTTAGCTCCACCAAACTGACTAGGTCACCCAAACCTGGCAAGGCTCGTAGTAAAGAGCAAAAGTCCACATGCAACTTTTGCAACCGTTTCAACTTCTGTAAGTTGGGCACCGCTTTTAGCTTGGAACACCTACTAAGACAAAGTTCTTGCAACGCAACTAACTCACCCAAACCTTGACAACTCTGCAACGCTTGGCAATTGCTCAAATCCAAGAATTGCAAGTTGGTGTGCTTTGAGCTCAAGCCCAAAATGGTTGCCACTAACTCATTGTCACGGAAACAAGCCACTTGTAGTGAAATGAGTTTGCTTAGATTTGGTGCTTGTCCACATCCGTACAAATCCAACACTTGAAGGGTTGTCAAACAACTGATCTCCTCCATGCAAGATGATTTTGATGGAATATTCAACCACCGGAAAAAGACCAGCTCCGATAAGGAACCCAAACCAACAACTGATATCAATAGCTTTGAACTTTCCCAATATAGGCCACATTCCAATTCCAAGCTCTTAAGATGTTTTAGGCCTCTCAAATCTAGGTTGTGTACACTTGTAAAGTTTGTAAAGAGCTTTAGAACAGTCACGTTGGGAAAACATGCAAAATCTACATCCTTCAACTTCATAAACCCCTTGTACAAGAACGACATCCGCCTCACGTTAAACAAACCACCACCCCTACTCACATTGGTTTCTCCATTGTATTCATTCCTCTCAAAAATCCACCGTTTGTCTTCAAACTTGCCAACTTTAGTTTCCAGATTTGCAAACTCACGCCACAAATCATGCATACCAATTATGCCAAGCCCATCGCCAAAATTCTCGAGTAGCGATTTCCTCTTCAAGTTTTCCAACTGCAAGTTAACAAAAATAATTTGTCAAAGCAACATATCTCTCAAGGTCATCATTCAACTCCCAAAACTATAATAGCCATAATTGTTGGCCCTCGAATGTCAAATTTTGGAACCACCACTAAAAATTGACAAAATGACACATAATAAGTTTCAATGAATAAACTCTCAAAATGTCAAGAATTTAGAAGCAATGTCAACAAATAGTCCCACTTATTGGGCTTCTCAAAAGGGGAACAAAGATTGACAACCACAAATTCAAATAACACTCACCCGTTCTATCACACTATGTACAGGTACTCCATGTACCATACCGAACCATTCAAAAAAACTCCACTTGAAATAAATGCCTCTCTGGGCAATATAAGGTACAAATAGGGCTGCATCCATAAATAGAAGTTGGTCTTGTGAATTCAATGCATCAAAGCTTGTTCTCAAGATGGAGAACACAGGGTGTTGGGGCTCTCCAAAAGGGTTCAAAAAGTCAATTTCTTGCAAGAGCAGCCGCCATCGTGATGGAATGTATCCAATACACCGCAATTGCTCACCCAATACTTGCAATGCTAGTGGGTGGTAATGATAATTGATGCCATCACCTTTCTTGAAATGACATCGTTGAACACAAGATGAAATCAAATCAAGGTCATCCTTGTTGCTTGAGTATGAAGGAGGGATACACACAACATGATAAAAGAACAAAGACCTTGCTTCCTCCAGTTGCAACACTGGCATTTCCATGCATTCATTCGCATCAATCCCCAAAGATGTCAATTCATTAATAGAACGTGCTGTGACAAGTACCACACTCCTGGGACCATACTTTGCTCGTAGAAGGTCCAAAGCTTGCTTTGAAGTTGCACTTGACACATTGTCGATTGTCAAAAACACTTTGACATTCATCATATCTCTCACAAGGTGGTGTTGATACTGCAAGTCAATAACATCTCAAGTTAATAACATCTCAAGACAAACAAAATACAATACAAAAGATTTCAATCAAATCCAAAAAACAAGACAAGGATGTCTACATCCACTCCACTCCACTGCACCACACACAAGGAATACAAAAATTGTGTCCATCCTTTTCTAATTAGGGTTAGCTCAACAAACCTTGTGCAAATCTGTTAATCCCAAATAGTCGAGATCTTTGTCTGTAAGCTTTCCAAGCACTTCTTTAAACACTTCTTCTTTGCTTCGACTTCCCAGCTCAACATAACAAATTTTATTCCGGTACTCTTCCGATAACTCATTACACATAGCCTTGCAAACGGTGGTTTTTCCAATACCTCCAACTCCATATAAGCCTACTACACGCACGCCATACAACAAGCACACTCTTGATTCCGCAATTGCTTCATGGATCACCTATACGTTAACCATGAGAGGTGAGATTACATGAAAATCAAGGAAGTTCTACAAGACAAAAAATTCATCACTACCAATATATGAGGATACTTCTAGGCATCCAAATGACATCCTCGTAATTGTTGACAAAAAGCATAAGAAAAACAAACTAATCAAAGAAGCTTCCAAAATGATGGATTCTCACACAAACCTTGCACAAACGGGACCTCCCTTGAACATGGGAATCTTCAAACCTTGTTTGTGGGGGAACCACCTTACAAATGGCTTCAACTATCTCCTCCCGAAATTTCACTTCTCCCAATTCAAAGTTGTACTTCAAGGCATTGGTTGGGCCAAACAATCGCAAGGCATTCTTCCAATCTTTTACATCAATCCTACCATCACATTTAGCCCAAGTATGCCACAATGATAACCATCTCTTATAGTTGTCCACATCACAACATTGAGAAAATGTAATGCCAAGAAAGATTGGCATTATTGTGAAGCTTGGCTTCCTCCTCTTGACATTGGCCATTGCCACCAACTCCAACATGGGCCATTTTGAAGTGAAGAAATCCTCGGACAACACCACCACCCCAACTTCACATTGTTCAATAGCTTCAAAGATAAGACTTGGAAAATCCTTTCCAATGGGCAAGCAATCCCTACGCTTGTCAAAAAATGGATGGCGGTCACGTCTCTCCAAGTCCACACACAATTGTTCCACAAACCCTTTTTGTGCACCACTRTGGCTCAAAAACACCTTGTGCTTTGGTTCTAATGCACAATTCCTGTCCTCACAAGTAAAAACACCAACCAATCAAACAACAGTAACAGAAAAGCTAGACTTTGTTTTAAAACCAAGGTTAACCCTATGATTTGCAACAATTAGAAGCACAATATTTGCTTTGTAGGGGATACAAGAAATCACAAAGCATAGGTACTACTAACCCATAGCCATTGCCATCGCTTGTAGACAGGCTAGTGCTCCCCTCTTCCATGCTTCAAATCATTCCATGTCCGATGAGCATCGCCGCAGCATTAGATTACTGGAAGATTCAGTCGTGGTTGTCTCCTCCAAAAATTCTGCAGGACAAATGAGGTGGAAAGTGAGCATCCGATATACCCAATGCTTTCAAGGCATGGTGACGGATTCTTGAACGAAAAAATTGAACGAGACTGATGAAATCCAAGTGGAGATTGACCAGCCGCCTTTTAACACAGACCATTCATTTCCTGGGAGGGTTCTGCAGCCGTAATGTCCGATTACTTGGGCAAACCTGCATAATCGAGCATTACAGATTCTTCATCCAATTTTGTTATTTCATCCTGAGTGTTTCATCCAACTTCGATTTTCCTGCTTGTGATTTACGTCGAGCAATGTCCCTTGTCGTTGATTTTGCGATATAAAGCGCCTCCTTGTCGGGCTCCGCCCTCCTCGTTGGCCCTTTTATATCGCGAAAAGCCCTCCTCCTTGGGCATTGCCCTATACAGTTCCCTTTGAGATTCAAACCATTCTCCTCTGTCAAGGAAAGTTTTTTCATTCTTCAATCTCTGACTAGCGAACACGCAAAGAGTCCGACCACACAAGATTCTTCTTTARGTTACAACAAGAAACTGGAGTGATACAGTACACGGATTCGATGCAAGAACATGGTGTCCATTGAATTCCGGACAGCTCTCATAACAAAAGACGAGCGGTTCAAGGTCAGGAAACAAATGCAAAGAGCTTCAACAACAACAACAAAAGAAAAGAAACAATGGAGAGACGGAGCGCTCACCAAGGTCGAGTAGTCTCGAAGAATTCTCCAGACCTCGGATCAAGGGCCAAGAAGACGAAGTCGCGCCTTCGCCTTCTCGGGGAAGGCGCCCCTGCAAGCACCCCTGCAGTGATGGCGTCCGCCTCCTCCCGTCCCACACAAACGCCACCGACACKCGGAATCAGGTTCCCGAGAAATTGTACCGAGTGACTCTCCGTGCAGCCGATGCAGCAGCTATGCGAGATTGGGCAGAAACCCTGGTGAGGATCACCGACTAAGTCTCAGTGTGGGAAGATCATGCGCACCTGCATTGGTCACTGAATCAAACAGAAAAGCGCAGGTGGATTATTGAGGATAAACGTAAAAATCTGCATCAGTTCTGGAGCAGATAATTTGGTCATTTTGTGACCTCAGTTTCTTAACTCCAGGTCCTTGATTCTAAACGTGAATTCCAATGTTCCAAATTTGATTATTGCACAACAAAGAATAATAATTCCTTCGTTTTCAACAGGGTGAAAGAAGTTGCCAACTTTCTCATTCAGTGGAACTGGGTGAATGGTAGGGTGAGGTTCAAATGGAAACAGACCAATTGGACCAAACGAGACTCTGCAGTGAAAAGTCTACGAAGTTCACAAGGAATGGTCAAACAAGATCTGGTTCCAACTGAAATACGGAATATGGATCCGATTTGGGTTTTGGGAGAGTATCAGGAGTGTATGCAACACTTGGTGATCGAAATTTTTTTTGTTGAAGCCACAAAACATCCCTACTTAATGTATAGGGCAATTCCTACCTCCTTGTCCTACATCCAATTTTAGCCATTAAAATTAACTTTTTGAAATGGGCCTACAAATGAAATGAAATGARGCTCGTAAAGTCTACTATTTATAGCTAATTGAAATTTTGAAAGATTCCCAAATTGCCATATCTTATTGCAATTTGTGCCTATACACTGTGGTATGATTTGAGGATATCCCCCTGACAACAAAGGGGAATCAAGGTTCACTTCCATTACCATACATTTAACTCTACATAATTATCTGTAAGTACCGTACAATCAAGGTTATCTTAGAAGTTTCGTAGAACGCTTGTGTCCCGGGGACTTAAGATATCAAAAAACTGATTGATTCACAGCAAAAAGCTATCAATACTTATGGACACACGACTRCTCATGGTAGTTCATCCTGATCATGTTTAAGGGAAAACAGAATAAAGACGTATAATTCCTGTTGCTTTCCATTCCCAATACCTAGTTTAGTAATAATTTGACCACTTTGATAATCTTTGTATTGTGTGAGAAAGTACAGCTAAAGAGCAGAGTCTTGGAAGAAACAGACTTGAAAGACCTCAGTCCACAAAACGAAAAACCGCCATTTCAAAATGACATAAAGCCAAAGATTTCGAGTTGCCATAACCCCGGATCCTGACAATCTCTACCGAGTTCGGTGCAAAACAATTACTAGTCCTGTACTGAATGGTTCCACAGAGGTTGAACAAGACGAGAGGAACAAGGCGAGACGATCAAGGCTATTTCAGCAGTTATGGCCAAACCTTAGCATCATCTGCCAAATAGGTCATAACCAGTCTGCTCTTATAACACGAAGCAACATGATCAACCCCTAAAAGATTGAAAATCAATGCTTTTGAAATGGCTGAGTCCAAGGATTGTACAGTAAAAATAATACTCCGTAGAATTTGAACGGATCCAATTCTATGTCACCGAAGTCAGTGCAAAACACAGTATTCGTTGATAGAAAAACTAARCAAGAGGAGACAAAAGAAAGCGTCCTATGACCTACTCCAGATTGCAAAACAAACCGTAACACCCCGAGTTCTGCTTGCGTCCGTTAGGGATTGAAGAACATACCTGAAATTGCTTGCAAATCTCACGCCCACTGTCCACACCTCTTTTCCCACTCTCCTCTACCGACAGGTTCACCACGCCCTCCGACTCCGACACCGACTTTCTTCACAGGCGCCACAAAGAACGACGACCTCAACAATTACCACCAAAACTCCAATCTACGCAGCACCAAAAACAATCAAACCATTCGTTCGCCACTTTCCACAGAAGCCGCGTCCCTGTTCGTGCTCTCGTTATCTCACCTGCGCAAATCCCCACCGACACCGTAACAATTCAGAAACCCCCGTTCTCCTCACCACAAGCAAACCCTCCAGAACCGTACCTCCAAATGCCCAGCAAACCACCAATACCAACAACTTACCGCTAAAATCTCCTCGTTAAACAACATAACCACGACATCAGAACGCAAACCTCCACGTCACGTACATCTGAGTCCCACACCTGTAGATCCAATTCATCACAAATCCCGCACAATTCGTCCGAATCGAATTCCACAGCGAATCAAACCGACTTGGAACTCCTGMGAAAACCTGAGAACTTTAGGGGGCGAAATCTAAAGGGTGACGTATACACGGAGCATAGAAAAGAAGAAGGGTAGGCGGAGGGGCTTGAGATGGAGCTCACCCTAACTTAGTGGAGGAGGAGCACGAAATAGAGAGATGGTATCAGTTTACTTGACTGAGTTATCACGAGTCCTCTTCACCATTATCTGTCGTTGCGGGGCTGCCAGCTGTCGTGATTTCATTAGTTCACTGTACCTGCTTCGTTGCCGGGTTGACGAAGTCGTCGGATTGCAGTGGATGAGGGCTAGCTCGGGTTGCATATAAGGTAGAAGCACCTAAAAGCGACACTTGTTTCAAACTTGGAGATCTTGAGGGTAGCTATAGAATAAAATGATGTGTACTTGTTAGGAAATGGAATAGGAAATCAATAAAATTGTTTTCGTATTTTTCGAGCTTGTATGAATATAATACAAATTTTTGAAAACAACTATGTAGATGCACCTATTGTCAACACTACACTAACACCAAATGGACAAGGAAACACTCAAAAGCGACACACTCTAAACTTGAATCTCAAGTCGGTGATTGGCCACTTCTTGGTTGAGTGACAACTTATTGGAACCCCACTTGTTTACTTTTGGTCACTTGCACTTGGATTTGGGTCCGCTTGCACTTGGATTTAGCTCTTTTTCTAGCTGTTGCAAAACAATTGTTGTTAGTTTAAGATGTACCTACCTTATGCCGTGAAAACCTGTCGCTCCCGCACTCTGTTGTTGAGTTGCAAGAGAAATGGAATTTGTATGGAGTGGATGAAGAGCGTGGATTAACCACCGACGGCACTTCAATTCATTTTAGTGATAATTAGCCAATAATGAGGTGCACTGTCTGCTACATGACAGTACGTTCTGCGCATGACTTAGTCAATGCCTGTGTAGTATTTTCGGTGCGATGGCATCTTTTTGAATTTTGGAGCTACGGAGTGCTGTGCATTTGCTTTTCTCSGACATACTTATGGCGAATTTCATTAACCCCTAAGCGCTCAAACGACCATTTTTTGGTCGCTGCCCGACTTCGGGCAGAATTTTTGGGCTGAAAAAAACTTTTTTTGAATTTTTTTTTTTTTCCTTGAAAATATTGGGTTGTGTTTCAGTATTTATATTCAAAACTCAGATCACCACGGTCAAAAAAAAATCATAAGAGAAATAGCACAATAAGTTTAGAATTTTCTAGTGTTGAAAAACTCACTATTTGAGGAAAGAATTGAAATTTTTATGACCAGATCTTATGCGTTTTTTTACAATTCAATAGAAACCACTATTTTGACCAATCAAAAAAAATTCAAGTGGTAAAGATAGAAATTGTATTTTTGGTGAATTTTTGAAGTTATATCTTCAAAATTCATTTGAAAATAATCTGAAAATAGTTTTATATTTTTGACCATACTGATATCTTCTAATTTTTGTGCTTCACATAAACTTCTTTGATACAAACTTCAAAAAAGTTATAGAATGTATATTTTATAACGCATTTTTGTTTTGTTCAAAGCCCTTGGGCTTTTAGGGGTTAAAATGGCGGCATTTAGTTATTTTGGCACTTTTTATAGTTCATACTGCGCAGTCAAACATCTAAACTCATCATAGATTTTTGAAATCTATATGTGACTTAAATGTCTGAAATCTATAACTATCTTAGATGTTTTCAAACTATGCGTTCTGAAATCTAAATATGTCATTGATTTTCCATGTCTACATATGTCATAGATGACTGAAAATCTACACCCATCCTAGATGTCACTTTCATAGTTCAGACCAGGCGGTTGAAAATGGCACATTGAATACTGCCAATTTAATGAAATTTGCCATACTTGTAATTCCTTGTGAGCAATCGACTCACTTCGGTTTGGCGAGCTAATCTCAGCCTTGTCTCGAACATCAATTCACACTGTGTCCCCCATGCATGATATTTCACGTGATTGATTGTGCTGGAGGACAGTCAACCTTAAATGTTCGTTTTTCATTGGAAATTAATACTCCGCACTTCCGAGCGCTTGTTCACAGTTAGCATCGATCTCATTTCGCGGCAAGGAAATTGAGCGACGGGAGTGTGTCGAGAAGAGCTAGCTAGGACGTCTTCGATCGACAAATCTTGGCAAGTTGATCAGCGGGGGTCACCACAGCAATCGCTTGATGAAGGTTATCGATCCAGGGATGCACGGAACGATACAATCACGTTTCTGGAGATGGAATCAATGGTTGAGGCAATTCATTTTATGCCGGTTCCACAGTTCCAACTGCAAATCAAAGAGAACTGGCACTGAAGAGAGATTCACAACCTTTTTGTGGAGACTTGGAAGACCATTAGTGTTGCCGAAACGATAATGTAATAGAGAACAGGCCCTACAGGGACGATTATGCCCTGGCAAGCGTGCCTAGGCGAGCCCAAGCTGCGCGAGCCAGGGCATAATTGGCCTTGTAGGGCCTACTCTCTAACATTAAAATATGGGGAGGCTTATTCTGCAATGTAATCTGATGCTAATTTTGCATGTAATATCCGTCTAGAAGACCAAGTCTCAAACCAGGTATTAACAAGCCAATTCAGCCAAACGGAATTGGCCTGTTGAATCATCGACCGAATTCTGCCAGAGAATTCGCCTCTAAAATTGCAGAATAAGCCTCCCCGGATTTTAATGGTGGAGGCTACCGTGTAAGCTGTGTGTGATGCACACAAAGATAGGTTTATTTAGGGTATTATTGTTGCCAAGTATGGCTTCATTATCTCGCCTATCTGAGGTCGTGAGAGGTCTCTTGTTAATAAAATTTCACTGTAAGTTCGATTCTCTCTCTGTCTGGAATTTCACGAGGAATTTCAGCAGGCCTTTTATGGATTCCTTTTTTTCAAACACTCGATTTTGGGACTTCAGGCTCTAATTAATTGTGTCACTGTTGTATTAGTGTATGAAGAGGACTTAATGTAGAGTAAACCGGACATTTACCACACAGTTCCGAAAACCACACAACAAAACCTTCCAATTATCATACCCGCACAATTCAACTACCAATTCAATTGTGATCGTAACCAAATCTTGTATCACCGCCGATTGACCACACACTGTGTGGTGAAGGGATGCAAGAAAATTTTAACTAGATTTCAACTTCATTGCCTTTAAATTGCAATAAAATTTGTAGGGAGAAATCATTTTGCATATTTTTGGGGCACAGGTGAAGTGATGTTGGAGGCAGCTAAAGGAGATTAGCTCACATTAGAGAAAATTTGAACTTTCCAAAAGGCCGCTAAGAAGTGCTAAAACGGACCTTGCTTTTTTTTATTTTGCATGGACAAGAATATTCCCCTAATGCTCTGGTCAGCAAGTGTCATCACAGAAGTAGAGCAACCAAATGTCAGAGCATAGGTAAAAAAGCAGTTGTGTTCTATTGGAGGAAAGCTGTATGAAATTGAAATATTTTGTGTGATAGTCAAGATAATTACACAGGCTGAAATGCATTTGCGTCAGAAATGTTGTCCTTTATCTACCTCACGAGGGCTTTGGTTATAGAGTGGCTTGTCAAAGGCTGGCAGTCCAAATTTTATGTAATGCCAAGCCGAAGCTAGTGAATTGATTGCTCACAAGGCATGCATTGAAAGTACAAGTCCCAGAGAAGTGAATGCACAACAATCCTTATTGCCATGGCTTAACCCGTAAAGGACCATTTGTCCCTTCGGGAGACAAGGTAGATTTCGGGCATGTACCTCCAGTCTCAATTTTGGTCTTGATTTTTTGAAACTTTTTTTGATGATACAAAAACTAATTAGCTTCATGGAAATATAATTGATTTCTCAATTGGTGCCCCGGAACAAAAGTTATGCCCAAAACAACTCAACACATGGGAGAGGGGGGGAGAGGGCAGCAAAAAAAAGTTTCAAAAATTTGAATTTTTTTTCTCATAGTTTATATTTTTTTCTACACGGAAAGCATTGATTCATTCCATTTGGATTTGTTATGAGAAAATTATAGACAATCTTATTTTTCAAGCAATTGGAGCATTTTTTTGAAAAAATAACTAGAAGGATTCATTTTTGAATGCAATTTTTACAATTTTAAGAAAAAAATGTTCCACATGGTTTAGTTTTCTTGCTAGAACAATCTTACCATTGGGATTAGTGCATTTTAATTTCACCTTAGAGATATTAATAATTTAGATTTTCCTTCTATCTTGTACCTACTATTATTTAACAATTTTTTAAAGAATAAAAATTAAGTTTTTTTTAGAATTTTTTTTTTCTCTCCTAGATTCTCAATTCAATTCTCCACCAGAAAGATTTAAAGCTCAAAACTCTACAGTGCAAAAAATTAAAGTTAAAAAGGTTTCAAGTCAAATAATCTAGTCCCGCAATGTGTTGTAGAACTTGTTGTTTTCACTTTAAACGAAGATATCTTGCAATCTGTGTGGTCAAAAAATTTGAAATTGTTTCCACACATCTTTATACTAGTCAGGTGTAAGATTCTATGGTCAAATTTTCAAAGAAAAAAATTTCTGATTCCTTTTACTCTTTGCTATAGAAATGGCAGTTTTGAGTGTTTTTTCATAGAAAAATGGCCTTGGTCCTTGAGGAGTTAACTTGAAATCGTCATATAAATCTACATCTGCAGTTCTGGAGGTCGCCGCTCCGGAGCTTGGAAATCCAAAAGATGTCGTCCACAGCAATCCGACAGCGTCGACCCACAACTACTAAGCAGGTCGGAAGCCAATGTCAAGTTTGGTCCAATGGGGTTGAGTCCATTTTGGCTCACCCTACCATTCACCCAGTACTGGTCCCCACTGACTGAGAAAGTTAGACAACTTCTTTCACCCTGTTGAAAGCGAAGGAAATGTTTTTCTTTCTCGTGTGATCAGCTTTGCAATATTGGAATTCATGTTTGGAATCGGGGACCCGGAATKAACAAGGAGAGGTCATAGAAGTACCAAACTGACCGCTCCAAAACCAGGGCGGATTATTACATTTGTCCGTATTAATGCACTTGCGCTTTTTTTTTGATGCAATGCGATCACTCCAGGGACGCGTGATCCTCCCATACCGACACTTAGTCGGTGACTGCCYAATCTTCTGTGACTGCTGGATCGGCTGTAAAGACGCGACCAGGCGCACGCCATCACTGTCCGCTTGCAGCGGCGCCTTTACTGTCGTCGTCTTGTTCGGGGGAGCCGTGACTTTGTCGTCCTGACAATGGATCCGAGGTCTGGAGAGGTTTTTGGGACTAGTAGAACCTGGTGAATGCTCCATCTCTTCGTAGTTCCTGTTTGTTTTTGTCGAAGCTCTTGCATTCATTTTCTGAACTTGAATCGTTCCTCTTTTAGTTACGAGAGCTGTCCGGAAAGCTCTAGCTTCAATGGAATTGTGGGATACCATGTTAAAACATCGGATCTGTGTGCATCACTCCGGTTCTTCCTGTAACTTACAGAAGAATCTTGTGCCCTGTTCTGGCTCTGGTGCGTTCGCTAGCTAGAGAAGAACGAAAACAGTTCGTTGAGGAGAATGGTCTGACGATCATCCAYATTCCATATTTCAGTAAGAACTAGATCTTGTCTGAGCATTCCGTGTGAACTTGGTAGAGTGGTCACTGCAGAGTAAAGTTAGAATTGGTCTAATTTGGCTGGGTCCATTTTGTCTCACCCTACCATTCATCCACTACTGGTCTCTTTGAAAACTTCTTTGACCCTGTTGAAAAGGAAGGACTTGTTCTCCTTTATCGTGCGATGTTCGAATTTGGAATATTGGAGTTCATGTTTGGAATCAGGGACCCGGAATTAAGAAAGAGAGGTCAGAAAATGACGGAACGAAATGCTCCAAAACCGGTGCAGAGTTTTACGTTTATCCACGTGCGCTTTCTGATTGATTCATTGTGCCCAATCCAGGGATTGTGTGCATTTTCCTCCCATACCGAGTCTTGGTCGGTGACCCTGGCTAGGGTTTCTGCCCGCTCTTATGTGGCTGCTAGATCGGCTGAGTCGGTAGAATTCCTTTGGAATCTGGTTCCGCGTGTTGGTGGCGTTTGTGGGGGACGGGACGAGACGCCATCACTGCCCGCTTGCCATTTGTTGTTGAAGCTCTTTGCACTTCCTTTCTGACATTGAACTGCTCGTCTTTGTTTATGAGAGCTGTCTGGAAAACTCCAGCCTAAGAGAAATCGTGGGACACCATTTTGTGACGTCGGATCCATTTTGTGCATCAGTCCGGTTTCCTCCTGAAACAGTTTACAGAAGAACCTCGTGTGTGTCCTAGTGCGTCCTTGAGGAGAATGGTTTAAATCTCAAAGGAAACTGGTTGTGTTAAGAGTTGCTGTCTGGGTGGTCAATCTCCGTTTCTTTTTTTATCGATCTCGTTCAATTTTTTCGTACCATACCTTCCTTGAAAGCATCGGGTGTTCTGGATGCTTATTCTCCACCTGATTTGTCCTGCAGAAGTCCTGGAGGAGRCAAATAGGATTGAATCTTACGTAGTCTAATGCCACGGCGATGGTCTTCAGTCTTGGAATGATTTGAAGCATGGAGCAGGGGAGCACAAGCCTGTCTACCAGCGATGGCAATGGGTATGGGTAAACTTAAATGCTTTGTTTGTTGGGGGCATGCCATGGCTTCATGAGAATCTAGGGCTAGACCTTCACCAGCTAACAAGTTTACACAACTTAGATTTATCTGATGGCGGATTTGTTGATTTGCAATGGCTAGCCACTTGTTCGGAACTGCGCACTTTGGATTGCAGTGGGTGTCCCATCCAAGAGTTCCCGGACTTGGCCAACTTTCCAGAATTGTCCCACCTCCGCATGCATGGTTGTGTGAACTTGATGAACTTGACTTGCTCGATACCTTTGTGTCCTGATTTTCAACATCTAGACATCAACGGGTGCAAGAGGTTGCAAGCTCTTCCTGATTTGACAAACTTACGAAATATGGAACTGTTGGATGTGGCCAACAGTGGAGTGGTATTGAGTGCCCAACTCATTCAAGACATGAAAGTACGTTGGCCTTCCATTCATTTGGTCACTGACGAAACTTTACCTCAGGTGCAACGTCAAGGGAGTTTTTATTATTGGATCTGGCGTCTTTGTTGTCTAGACTGAATGATGCTCCAATCAAGTGGTCACAAAACTTTCTACTTATGAGGTTTCACATCTTGCGAAGTTGGGTGGAGTTGCAAGACGCTTGCAAAGTACTTCATGCACATGCTTCCTACTTGGGTTCACAAGTTGCAAGGCTAGGTATTGGTCTTGAAATTCTTGACCACAAAATTTGATCTGGCAATGAGTTACAAAGAAAGAATACAAGCAATCACTTGAGGATATGATCTTGAGTTGCTTTACCAAGTTCAGTGGAATTCTGCCAAAAAAAATTGTTGTGTTTTGGATTTTTCCATCAGTGGACATGGTTTGACACCTCCAAAAGATGTATTTGAAGAATTTTTTTTAAACTAAACAAAATTGGAAAGGATAAACATTAGCTCTTGCCTTTATTGATTCATTATCAGCTCATGAGTTAAACCTCGAAATGGTGTATTTGTGATGTTTCCGTATAGGGCAATGCCCGACAACAAGGGCCATTGTCCCAGTGTAAACCACTGCCGGGAAATACAAAACTTTGGATGATTGAAAAAAATTTGGATGAGAAATCCGTGATGCCCGATTATGCAATTTTGCCCGCAAAAAATTGGGCATTACGGGCATGAAACCCTAATTACTCCATAGAATCCTTCCGGACAATGAACGGCGCATTTCCCGGCAGTGGTTTACATCAATCTCTACACTAACAGTAAAGTGGAGCCCCTCTACAGAGTTCTTGAAGCTGAATTAGGCATACCATCCACTAATGGTACACCCAAACCTGCCATCATCACTCTATGTGTAAATTTCTGAAATCCTTATGTAGGCATTTTGGAATGATAAATTTAACCCTTTGTAACTTTTGCTTACACGATCCAAAAGTTGCCTTCTTTGGTTTGTTGGAACATCCTTTCACTTGTCAACTAAAAACTATTAAATTTAACCAGTCTAATAATACAGAATAGTAACTAGGTACAATAGCAAAAAGTGGCAGTTTGGGATGTACCCACCTTACATGTTCATAAGCCGGTCCAAAGCCTAATTTTGTCCCTTTGGTTATTATACAATCGAGTCAAATAATCTTAGAAATATTCAAAATATTTTTCATAATATTGAAACATCATTGCATAATTAGCATTYAATTCTTATGCAATCCCTATCAATCATACCAAATTTCTATTTTCCAAGCACCAAATTTTATTTTGGTGCATTGTTTCATTTAATATTCATGGTTTTTACATCAAGTTTGATTGAAAAACATTGGTGTTTAATTTTCTTAATTTGATTGTTTAGATATGTAGAAGACATTCGTGCATATGCACATCAACAAGCATCTCCAAAAAATGTTTAGAATTTCCTCTATAGAGATTACAACGTTTCAGACACAATGTCCAAACTTTGTAGAATAGATATCTCTTTATTGTATTTAGATTTGATTTCTTCTTTAATTTATTTTGTTTTATTTTCACATTTTTTCTCAATGAATTTCATAAGCTCTTCATTGATGTAAGATCCATTCACCATTTTATTTTCTACATCAAAATGAAATTTTTAGACTTCCAAATAATATGTTTGAACTTTAGAAGGAGTGTCCACATGTCCTTTACACATGTAAAATACAACCTGAAATTCTCAAAATTTATTAAAAAAGAAACTATTCATGATAAGACAACTATAGAAGTATGTGAAACCAAAGAAAGAAAAAACTTTCTAGTTTTGATGGTCGGTTTGAAAATGGGATGTTAACCCCTAAAGCACTAAACTGCATTTTTTTCGCAACATAGCAATTTTGGGAACTCACTACGGATGGAGTTTTTGATTTTCTTCTTTGAAATTTTCTGACAACATGTGCCTGAGGAGTAGCTTTAAGGCCCAACACTTTTCATAACTTTTGACTACATCGTTAAAAATTTATGGTATGATATGTTATTTTCATTGCTTGGCGGGCAGCCTGGGCAGCAAAAAAAACTTCTTGAAAAATTACTTTTTTTTAAAATTAAAATTTGAAATCGATTCTCTAGATCTATATATACATGGAAAGCTTTGAATCATTTTGTTTTGATAGTTGAGTCAAAAGTTGTGAGGAGTTTTAGTTTGGAGTAGTTTGCACGTAGTTATAGAATCTCTACTCTACATAAAAGTTTGAAATCCATTATTCAATTCAATTTTTAATATTTTTGGAAAAAAATAAAAGCGATACATGTGAATTGTTTGTTACAACATTTTAACCATTGGGAGTGGCATTTTTCAATTCCATAATTACAATTTAATACTTTGAGTCATTTTCTACTTCTCTCTACTCACTATTTTTTTCCTATATGTTGAACAATTCCAAATGATCTGAAAATTTTCAAGCATGTGTCCAACTTGCCTTGAAAAATGAATCCAAAGAATAACCACCATTTGAGGCATCTTTTTATACACCTAGGACTTGTGGCACAGGTATGACTCCTTTGCTAATTTTCACAGAGGCCCCCTCGTTAGCAGCTTCAACGACGCTATCTTAGGCTCGTCGAATGAAGCCCCTCTCCCTCTCCCTCGTTATGTTTATACTCACCAGCCTTGGGACTTATTTCATTCCTTTTTAATCTGGCATGTTTRGATCAATAGATGTAATTGTAAATATGGCACCCTGGACATCAGTCACAAAAAGACAATTAGCCTGGCTTGGGTCTCTACCATCCATGCTGGCATGGCCATTTGGAAACACTTTAACTCTCTGATCACGAACTCCGATAGATTAGCTTTAAACCAGAACTTGTTTAATTCTGCTTGGTCCCCAACCTTCTGCTCTGGAGGGAATGGAGTTTGGCACTTCAGGGTGCCCTCCTTTCTGATGTAAATTTGTTGTGTTTTCATGTGAAGGGGAGTTTAGTGCTCCCTTGCTATTTGAACAAATATGGTGGGCATATGGGTTTCAATGATATTAATCTTCAAAACTTGCAATTGCAATGGTATTACCCACACATGAATATGGAACAATGTACTGTATTGTGCAGGACGTTGAATTGTCCATTTGAAGATGGGCCCGCCTGACGTGGTGCGCGGGCTAGAGGTGATGGCAAGAAACACCTGTCGATTTTGTTGCGTTTGGCTCATTTTTTTTGGAGTACTTTAAAATTAGAAAATTAATTTTAAAAATTTCAAAAAAATATGACTAATGTATATACCTTTAAGAAGAAGACACCCTAGGAAGGAAAAGTGTAGAAAAATTCGCCAAGTAGGAGAACATGAAAAGTGCCAAGTCTCAAGAAAATACATATTTTGATATTTTAATTAGTAAAAAATAGGATAAAATTTTCAAAAATAAAATAAAAATTGGCCATTTGCAAAAACTTTATGTGGATGTCTAATCATAAAACAAATCCAACAAAATCATTTTTCATTGTTAAAAAATTCATTGCAAATGGTGCTCACTTTAGGCCAATCTAGAACTCACTTGCAATAGGCAATCAAAAATCCCTCTCCTAGAAAGTTGTATTTCCATATTATGAAGCACCTCACAAATTTTCATGACCTAACTCTTCAAAAAAGGTACTCAATAGTACTAGAAACCACCAAAACTGCAAGTGTGACATATTATCAAAATTCAATTTCGGTCACTTAAGTAATTTTATTAAAATTGGAAAAATTCATGTTTATTTTTCATACTATTAGAAAGCTTGCTTCCAAATTTCTTGTTCTTCCAAGCATTTTTGAAAAAGTTATAGCTCCAAACAACTTCCACACGCAACGTGTGACGCAAAATAGTACAAGTGTTTCTTGCAATCACCCGTAGATCACAGGCCTGGCCACGCCCCTGCGGTCTGGCCAGCCCACCACCAATGCCTCTCAACTTGGCACTCTTGACCTGGTAGGCCGGCATAATCTGTGCTTGGCCTATCAAAATCCTTGGTTGGCCTGGCACAGGACCCGGGCAAGCACAAACGTGCAAGATTGCGATGCTACATGAAATCCATCCTCAAAAAATTGTGGAAGAAGCCCCCCTGCGCAAGATGGTAGTTTTAGGGTTTAGGGCGGCGGATTAGGATTTTAGGTACTTTTTTAAACTATGAACTAATTTACATATCCCACATTGTTTGTCTTACCTCCTACCACCCCATGAGTATATAAAAAGTTGTCTCTTCAATTTTTGTCTTACCTCCTACCACTCCATGTATATATAAAAAGTTGTCTCTTCAATTCAAAACACAAATCACAAAAAGTTAAAATAATTTTTTCAAGTTATAACTTGTGGAGCAATTCAAACAACATATTTCAAAGTTTCATATTTCAACATATTTCAAACTTTTATAGTTCCAAAACACAAATGGGCAATTAAATGTTTCAAAACATTTGAGTATATTTCAAAGTGTAAAGTTGTAGAACACAAATGGACACTTGAATGTTTTAAAAGTTATCAAAAAAATTATTTGGAGAGGAGGTCTATTGCCCATTTGTACTCTGTAACATTAAAACACTTATTAATAAATTTCTATTTGTGTTCTACAACTCCCATTTGTATTCTGCAACTTTAAAAGTTTGAAACCTATTGAAATATGAAACTTTGAAATATGTTGTTTGAATTGTACCACAACAAGTTGTAACTTGAAATAATTATTTCAACTTTTTGTGATTTGTGTTTTGTTAGCATTGACTGGTGCAAAAAGTGGACAGCTAGCTACTTAACCTTTTTATTAGCAGGAGAATTCGGATTATAGCAGCTTAATTAATTAAAGCTAAGTAAGTGGGATAAGATTCAGGGTTCTCCGTATAGTGCACGAATTTGCTACAGAAAGACCGCAATGTCTAGGCTACATGATTGGCAGTAATTTGACGCAACGATTGCCAAGGCAGGATAACTTGAGTTCGTAGTAAGTTATGTCCGCAGTATGGAAATGCTAATTTGAATCAACCTGACCTTTTTACAGTTTTCATTACACAGCATCATGACATTCAGTAGCCTTCAGGGAGGCTTCCTTTTCCTTTCCACAGTCGTAATCAACCAAATTCATCCACACATAATTAATGTACGCTTCCGTCAGAACTCGAATAGTGGAGTAACTTATAATTATGATGTGCTTCAATATTTTTTTTGCTAGTTTTAAGACCGAAAATGCAAATCAACAAAGTGGGATTTAGTTCATGATTGCATCATCTAATTTTCCTTCACTTTGATTAGGAAGCCATCCATGACTGGTGACTAGCAATGAGAAGACAACTTTCTATATACATATGGGGTGGTAGGAAGTAGAACAAACATTGTGGGATATGTAAATTAGAATTAGAGTAGGAACATAGATAACTCAAATTAAAGTAAAAATTGTATTGGAAGTAGAATTTCAGACCTCATTTAGGCATAGTAGAATATTTTTTTTCAGAAGCTTAGAACTAAAAAAAGTTGGCAAATCAAGTTAAGTTTCATCTCCAAAAACCCAATTGAGATTTCAAACCTCCAATCAAAAGTTATGGACAAATTTTCAATGTCAAATAAGATGTTCACTCCACTGATGATCATGATTGTCATGTTACAACTTACAAGAGCAAACAATTGATCCATCCGGATGTAAGTTCAAGTTTACGTTGCAATTAAGCATTTTGTCATTGGTGGCATTATTGACAAAGAAGTAGCCCCCATTGCGCTTATGTGTATTCTGCACATGTATGCGTCTATTAGCCCATAAGGATGGACATGAATTAAAAAAGTCCAACAACGTTGTTCATTGTCATTAGCTTGATGAAGTGTGAGTGTCTCTAATGTGGAGCGGTGATGCTGCATAAGTGCACCAGAGTCCTTTGGACTAGCTCCACATCTACAAACACAAAGTTCACTGACCTTGTTGAAAGTTATTTTTAGTACTTCTTTGCTCAATCATGGATTTGGCACTCAAGTTATGCAAAACCACCAACTGAAAGTTTCATTTAGGCAGTCTATAATACTCTCTGCATTAATTCACCTAATAAATTGATTTCATGTTTAGCATCTATTGTGAAAGATGTACTTGACTTGATTTGGAAGAGAAAAAACTCACAATGCACGTCCAACGTCTTGCAAATCACCCTTGAATCTCTTGTAACATACTCTATATCCACTATGGGTGACACCATAGTTATCAATGTATGTTTCTAAAATGTCATTGAAACCCATAATTATGTTTTTGAAATGCTTTGGTCACTTGTGACATGTTAGCATATATATTTCCTAGAAACACACTTTGTAGAATCATTGTGCATAAACTTTTGAATATTTGATGATTTGTAACCACAATGCTTTGCACTTAATTCGTAACAGCTTGAATCCACTACTGGGGCTCGAAACCTAGTCAAAGCCAAAACCAATCAAGACCACTAGATTGAAGCATCATTCAATCTAGGCACAAAACAACTTTAGATGGGTTGAACAAAGCTCTAAAGTCTCAAGGCCCTTGCTCAAAACACCATTAACTATCAGGTGAATCAGCCTAGGAAGGCTTTGTGCATCCACAATGAAGGGCTACAATCATTCCAATAGTACTACACCAAATCCCACGAGAACTTCCTCGATTTCGCACCTGAGATGAAGTTTGGTTGATAACCAAATAAATGGATGGCCAACGTGCTTTCATGTCTTGAATGAGTTGGGCACTCAATACCACTCCACTATTGGCCACATCCAACCTTGCCATACATTGTGAGTTTGTCAAATCTGGAAGAGCTTGCAACTTCTTGCATCCGTTGATGTTTAGACTCTCAAATTTGGGAATTATGGGCATCGAGCAAGTCAGGTTCATTAGGTTCACACAACCATGCAAGTTAAGGTAGGACAATTCTGGAAAGTTGGCCAAGTCCGGGAACTCTTGGATGGGACACCAACTGCAGTTTAGCCAGCATAGATTTGAAAATGCAACTAGCCACTGCAAATCTACAAATCCCCCATCAGACAAATCCAACATCTGTAAACTTGTTAGTTGGTGAAGATCTGGTCCTAAATTCTCATGAAGCCATGGATTGCCCCCAACCCATAACGAAGTTAAGTTCTGCAAACTAAGAATGCCACGGAGATCTCTCAACAAGGCACAATGCTGAACGTGTACATGTTTGAGATTGGCAAGCTCTCGCAGATCCGGTAACACCTCCAACTTGTTACAATTGGAGATCACTAGCTCCTCCAAACTAGCCAAGTTGCACAAACTGGACCAATCCTCAAACTCACACCTACGGATTTCCAACTTGAGTAGCCTTGATAACTTCTTGAGATCGGGCAACGCATGTACACCCTTGCAATTCTTCACTATGACAGATTCTAGTAATACTAACTCTGCGATACTTGAAAAACCTTGGCCTTGCCACCCAGAAATGAAGAGATATTCCAGTTTTGTAAACTTGTGTAAATCAAGCCCATCATGTAGCTCATCAATTCCAACAGCTAGCCTCTGAAGCAAATTCAAGTTGCCCCATCCCTCAAAAGATAATAGAGAGACATCGGGATCCAACTCCAAATTTCGAAGATTTGTGAGCTTGGACATATTTGGCAACTCAATGAGATTCTTGCAACCCACTGTCTCCAACGATTGCAAGCCAACCAACTCATCTAAACCTAGCAATGATTTGATGAGTTTACAACTGCATAGGTTCAATATCTTCAAGTTTTTGAGATTGCGCATATCTGACAACTCTACAAGTTTATAACAACAAATAGTATTCAAATCCGCCAAACTCACCAAGCCACCCAAACCCGGCAAGGCTCGTAGAGAAGAGCAATAGCTCACATCCAACTTTCGCAGCCATTTCAACTTTTGTAAGTTGGGCAACTCTTTTAGCTTCGAACAGCATTCAAGACAAAGTTCTTGCAATGCAACTAATTCACCCACGCCCTGGCAACTTTGCAAGGCCTTGCACCAACTCAAATCCAAAAATCGAAGGTTGGTGTGGTTTGAGTTCAAGCCCATAATGGTTTTCAACATCTTATTGCCACAGAAACAAGCCACTTCCAGTGAAGTGAGTTTGCTCAAATTTGGTGCTTGGCCACATCCATATAAATCCAACACTTGAAGATTTGTCAAACCTCTGATCTCATCAATGCAAGGGGAATTTGATGGGATGTTAAACCATCGTAGATAGACCAACTTCCGCAAAGAACCTAGACCAACAACCGATATAGTGCCCTCTTTGCTTCTCAAAAACGGGCTAGTTTCAAATTCCAAGCTCTTCAAATTATTCAAGCCTCTCAAATCTAGGTCGTGCGCACTTCCAAACTTTGTCCCAAGCCTTAGAACTGTCATGTTGGGGAAACATGCAAAACCTACACCCTCCAACTTCATAAACCCATTATCCAAGAAAAACATCCGCCTCATGTTCATCAAAACACCACTCCAAGTCAAACCAACTTCTCCAAGCACATTGTACTCATCCCACTCAAAAATCCATCGTCTCTCATCAAACTTGCCAACTTTAGCTTCCAATTTCGCAAACTCATGCCACAAGTCATGCATGCCAATTCGCCCAAGCCCATCGCCAAAATTCTCCAATAATGATTTCCTCTTCAGGTTCTCCAACTGCAAGTCAACCCCCAAAAGAAAGAACTGTCAAGAGTAGCACACCTCTTGACAACCTCATCAAGCTCCAAAAACTATTGTAGCCATAGTCATCGGCCCATGAATGTCAAATTGAAGAACCACTACTGCAATTGGACAAAATGACTCGCAACAAGAATCAACCACTAAAATCTCAAAAGTAAATAATTTTACATGTCATGTGAACAAATGACATMCTCATTGGACATCTCATCAAGCACACAAAGACTACTCACCCGTTCCATCACACTAWTCACAGGGATTCCATGGACCGCACCCAACCAATCAAAAACATTCCACTTGAATGAAATGCTTCCACCTATGTAAGGTGAAAATAGGGCCACATCCATGAAAAGAAGTTGGTCATCARGATGCAATGCATCAAAGCTTCTTCTCAAGATGGAGAACACAGGGTGTTGAGGATCCCTAAAAGGATTCAAGAAGTCAATTTCATGCAAGAGCAACTCCCACCGTGCTCGATCATATCCAACACTCTGCAACTGCTCACCCAACACTTGCAAAGCCAATGGGTGATAATGAGAACTATTGGCAACACCTTTTTGGAAATGACATCGCTTGACACAAGATGAAATCAAATCAAGGTCATCCTTGTTGTTCGAGTGTAAAGGAGGGACACATCGAGCATGATAAAGGAATAAAGACAATGCTTCCTCCAAATCCAACTCCGGCATTTCCATGCATTCACTTGCATCAATCCCCAAGGATGTCAACTCATTCATAAATACGGACAAATGTAAAAGTCTGCCCTGCTTTTGGAGCGGTCAGTTTGGTACTTATGTGACCTCTCCTTGTTAATTCCGAGTCTCCGATTCCAAACATGAATCCAATATTCCAAATTTGATCACACGAGAAAGAAAAACATTTCCTTCGCTTTCAACAGGGTGAAAGAAGTTGTCTAACTTTCTCAGTCAGTGGGGACCAGTACTGGGTGAATGGTGAGGTGAGCCAGAATGGACCCAACCCAATTGGACCAAACTTGACTCTGCAGGGAAAAGTCTACCAAGTATATACGAAATGGTCAAAAAGTCACGGTTCACTTCCATTACAGTATATTTAACTCTCTCTCTCTATCTGGAAGTTGATCGTATAATCAAGGTTAGAAGATTCATAGAACGCGTGTGTCCGGGGAAGTTAAGATATTAAACACTTGATTGATGCAGAAATGAACTAGGGCTAAAGTTTGTGAATATTTACAGGCACGGGATTACTCGAGGTGGTTCATCCTGACCATGTTCAAGGGAAAACGAATTACAGCCATTTATGTCCCGCTTCTTTCCAGTTTCCGAAACCTAGTTCAGAAATAATTTGACCACTTTGAAAATCTTCGTATCGTGTGTGAAATCACAGACTGGAATGATCGCAATCCAAACCGACATTCCAAAATGAAACAAAGCCAGACATTTCGAGTAAAACCCTGATCCTGATAAACTCCATCAACTACTGTGCAAAACAATTACGAATACTATACTGACCACGGTTGAACAAGACGAGATGGTCTAGACTCTTCCAGCAGTTATGGCCAGACCTTAGCATCATCTGCCAAATATTTCCTAACCAGTCTGCTCCAACACCACGATACTACATGATGACCCCCCCAAAAGACTGAGGATTCAAGCTTTAAGTCCATGGATCATATGGTGAAAAGAAAAGAATTTGAATGGAGACAAATTCCAGGTCAGTGCAGAGCACCGTATTCGTTGATTGAAGAAACAAACACGAGGAGGCAAAACAAAGCTCCCTAGGTCCTACTCCAAACGGCAAAGCAACACCCGAGTTGCGCTTGCGTCCATGATTAGGGATTCAAGAACGTACCTGAACCTACTTGGAAACCTCACCCCCGCCGTGCACACCTATTTCCCGTTTTCCTCTACCGACAGGGTCACCACGCCCTCCGACTTTCTTCAAAGCCGCCACAAAGAACAACGACCTCAACGATTACCACCAAAACTCCAATCTACGCAGCACCAAACATAATCAAACCACTCGTTCGCCACTCTCCACRGGAGCCGTGTCCCTGCTCGTGCTCTCGCTACCTCACCTGCGCAAATCCSCACCGACACCGTAACAATTCAGAAACCCCCGTTCTCCTCACCAAGAGCAAACCCTCCAGCACCGTACCTCCAAATGCCCAGCAAACTACCAATACCGACAACTCACCGCTAAAATCTCCTCGTTAAACAACAGAACCACGACATCAGAATGCAAACCTCCACGTCACATCTGAGCCCCACACCTGTAGATCAAATTTACCGCAAATCCCGCACAATTGGTCAGGATCGAATTCCACAGCGAATCAATCCGACTTGGAACTAAAAAACGTGAGATCTTTAAGGGGCGAAATTTCAAGGGTATCAGCATGCAGCATAGAAAAGTAGGGCAGGCAGACTCGCAAGGTGGAGAACAGAGGAACAGAAATTACCCAAAGATACAATGGAGGAAGAGCAATGGAGCAGAGACAGGAGTCGGAGATCGGACTCTCGCTATCTCCCCTGCACAAACCCCCACCGACATCTGAACAGTTCAGAAACCCCCCATTCTCCTCACCACTGTAAGCAAACCTTCCAGCACCGTAGCTCCAACCCACCAATACCGACAGCTTACCGCTAATAACTTCCTCTTTAAAAAACAGAATCAAGATATCAGAACTCAAACCTCTACGTCACATCTGAGATCCGGGAACCCACACAGATCATAAATTCCGCAGAATTCTTCAGGATCGAATATTTAACACAGAGACGGAAACGGACTTGGCACTAGAAAAGGTGAGAACTTTGGGGCTCGAAATTTCAATGGTATGGGACTCGAAATTTCAATATATGGAGCTTAGAAAAGAAGAAGCTGGACATGGAGCTTAGAAAAGAAGAAGGGTAGGCACGCTCGCAAGGTGATAAACAGAGAAACAAAGAGAGATCTGCCTAGATGGAGCTTACCCTAGCGGAGGGGAGGGGAGGGAGAACGAGGATGGGAGTGGACTGATGACCGGCTAAAAGTCCCTTGTAAGTGCCTTTTCTCTGTTGCGTTCTCCAACTTCCGTCGCTGCTCCACCTCAGCCGGCTGCCAGCTGTTGTGATTTCACGAATTCACGATTAGCTACCTACCTGCTTCGTTGCCGGGTCACAGAAGCTTATGCAGTAAACCCACCCGCCTGGCAAACTGTGGGTGGGATTTGGCTTGCAAAATGGGAGGGCATCCATTTTGCAAGCAGGAGGCCCCACCCATGGCTTGTTAAGAAGCCAAGGAGGACAATAGCAAGGGCAATAGCAAATTATAGTGGCGACTTTTCAGAGGAGGCAATACCCACTCATGTTGACTTTTCATGCACTCTATTTTGTCTTATACGGTTTGCAAGCCAAGCTTTGGCTTGCAAAATCACCCATTTTGCAAGCCACTAGAGGTTTTGGAGCCGGACTCTTAAGAAGTTCATCCGTTTTGCAAGACGGGCAGGGCACTTTTGCAAGCCGCCTTGGACAAGTCATCCATTTTGCAAGTCGGGTGGGGATGCTCTAAGTTATCCGTCGTGAGAATCTCTCGCCCTGTCGCCCTGTCCGTCCCTGGGGTGGCGACTTGCCAGAGAAATGTCAACCGRTGTGCATTGGCTTCTCTCCTCCGAMTTGCACTKTCAATGCGTGCCTTGTGAGCAATCGAATCACTAAGTTAGCTTCGGCTTGGCGAGCCAATCTCCTTCCGTTGCCATGCCTCCAACATCACTTCACCTGAGCACTCCATATACTGTACGAGATTCGCGTGATTGATTGGGTTGAAGCACAATATTCAACCTTGAATGTTCGGTTTGATTACGTTGGAAATTCATTGTTTACTTTCGAGTGCTTGTTCACATTTAGCATTATGTGACGAGGAATTGAGCAACGGGAGTGTGTCAAGAAGAGCTGGCGTGGAGATCGATCGCCAAATCATTCAATTTCAGTTTTCCACAGGAAGTTCCAACTGCAAATCGAAGAGATAGAACAGGCACTGATTGAAGAGAGATTCATGAGTAATCACGCTCTTTCTTTGGAGACCTGGAAGCAAACAGTTGGCGTAACGATGATGGTGGAGGCTACCGTGTAAGCTTAAGTAACCTGACTCAACAACTGCAAACACCAGAAAAATTAAGTTGTTTTGTTAGCATTATGGAAATGGCAATTGGAACCAACCTGAACTTTTTTCTATAGTAATCAAGATCAGAAATGCTAACCAACAACTGAAAATTTCTATGACTTCTCAACATTGCAATCCCAATTGTTTTGATAAAAAGAAGTTTCATTCTGTAATGAATGTAATACAACACCTTCTCGAAATAGCCAAATTTTCAAAGTCGGGCATACCCTAATCACGTGTTGTTTTTCTTAGTAAAGTTAAACTTTTGTTCTGATTACAGTCTTCCAAAGACACTTGAAATTGGTGTGATGGCGAGTGGCTTGAAATCCTTTGACACATCCTCCGGTCCTGAAACATTATGTGTTACCATGATGTTAAAGAGGCTTAGGCAATGTAATGATCAATTGATAGATACCATCAACAATTAAATTATTTGGTTATATTGAAAATACACTCCTTCACCACACTTTTGTCGAGTGATCATATTTTCCTTCATTTGTTATTGAGGCACTTCATACTAAATTCTGCAACACCATGGTAATTAATCTCCAAGGATATGCTAATAATAGATGATCAACAATATATGTCTCTAATACATGAAAGTGTGGCATAGCCCATGCCACATTTCCCTACAAGACCTAGATTTATTAATTTGCCCTCCACACCAATTATTTTTTTGCCATCCTTTTTATTTTAGTCCAATGTCAAAACTTTGTGTAGATTTTAATGTCAAACACTTATGTATGGTAGGACTCATGTACCTTTATTCTACAACACCTTGTTCATTAAAAAGTGATTTCTTGAGAAAAGATGAAAGATTGCTTTTATTAATTGATGCATAAACTCCATGGAGACCAATTTTAACCCCTAAAGGACCAATGTGCATTTTTTGGCAACATAGAAATATTGGGTAGGTACGTGTGACTGGAGATTTGCATATTTTGGGCTGAAATTTTAATAGAATGTGAGGACAAGAAATATCTCTCGTACGCACAAATTTCATGACATTGGGAAATATGAGTCAAAAGTTATTGCATAATACGTTGTTAGTTTCTCAACTCGGGCAATCTGGGCAGATCTCAAAAAATCACTTTTTTAAGAAATGAAAATTTGAAATTCGTTCTTAAGATTTATATGTACCCAAAAAGCTTCGAATCATTGCATTTCAATAGTTGAGATGAAAGTTATGAGGCTTTTTAGTTTGCAGGCAGTTATGGAATCCCTACACCAAAAAAAACTTTGAAGTCCTTTTAAGGAATGGCAATGGATTATCTTACACTAAATTTACATTGAAAGCAAGTTCAATAATAGCTTTTGGACTATAATCTCCAATATTACTATGTATGTACCTTAGTTATGAATTTGAAGACATTGGGATACATACCTTTACTCTTATAACCAAAATACTAAAGTACTTTATTGGAGGACAAGAATTAAGACAATATTTCTTGAAATTATCACATTGAGCTATTGTATATAGTGCTTGACAAAACCTATTAGTCCTTCAAGATCCATTACTACATTATATCAAAATCTACTTGGAAAATCCCCATTCTAAACACACAAGATGGAAAGCTATCCCGTATAATTCCCATTAGAATGAAAACTTGCCAATTAATATAGTGTAAGCAATTTAACAATCAATCTGAATCTTTTGGACCTTTGATTTGTAAAAAATGATCACAATTGACATCCAAAATAATATTATACATTATTTTTAAGAAGGTGCTCTAATTGGCAAGTGCACTTGACAAGCTCATGTTTCTATGAAAAATTGTCCAAGGTGGTGGTGCTTCCTTGGATTCTTTTTTCTAGACAAGTTGGCCACGTGCTAGAAAAATTTCAAATCATTTGGAATTGTACAACACGTAGGAAAAAAATTCTAAGTAGATTATAGTAGAGAATGATTCGAATTACCTAATTGTTAAGAATTTAATTATGAAATTGAAAAATTCCAATCCCAATGATTACAATGTTGTAATAAACAATCAAATTCCTATGATTTTATTTTTTTCTAAAATTTTTGAAAACTAAGTGAGATAAAAGACTTTAAAACTCATTTTAGAGTAGATAATCCATAATTGCCCGCAAACAAATAATCCTCATAACTTTTGACTCATTGATCAAAATGGAATGATTCAAAGCTTTCCGTGTATATATAACTTTAGAAAACTAATCTTGTTAGGCATATGTATACCAATTTTCACACATTGTCACAAGATTTGACATTATAGTAGACTTTACTTGAATCAGGATTGTGTCATCATATTTTTAAAACACAACGGTTCTGAATGGTAGATTGCAAGATGTACTTGTAATTGAGTAGTGCGAATAAAAAAATATCTCTAATTTTTATGGTGTCTTATGCCCTATCTAATCCCAAGGTAGAACTTGAGAAAAAGGCCTTTTAGCTGTGTTCCCAAGATATTCCCTTCGCACTGTATCTTCTATTTTTTTAATTAACTATTTGAAAAGGTAAAATAATGAAGGAGGTCTACGCCAAGTTTTTTATTTTGTTTTCTTGGATATTTTCAAATTGCACTTTGAATGTCAACATGTGCAAGAATCCAATAAATTCTTATGATTTCAAAAAATTTGATCTTGATACACCATAAGCTAGGAGTTGCTAATTCTATGCATGCTCCAAGAATTGCTCCTAGAATTAGACCATGAAGTGTTGCTATTTGAATGAAGAATTGTGTAATAATTATTATTTGTATAGTTTTTGGTCTTTGGAGTGGTTGGAGAGTGCGTTTGATTTCGAAAAAAACAAATTTTAATGTAGACTAATTAATGTGGGGTTATGAGTTGTAGGACACTTTGTGCTTCAAAATCCATGTTTTATTGAGCTGGCGAACCACCAATTCAAGACCTTGAGGGGGAGCTTGTACGCACAAGAGAATATTAATTCAACTTACACACAATCCCAGCKCTATTGATTTCCTACTCATACATTTAATTCTTTACAATGAGTGTACTTCTCAAGAATGTATCTCAAGAAGAATCTCACCATTTGGATTATTGTATTACAGTTCTATCTTAGAGTTATTTACAATTTAGTTATTTGTTCAATCTTAGACCTACTTCTACTCAACAATTTTTTAAAGAATGAAAATCAAGTTATTCTTTTTGAAATTTTTTTCCTAGAATTTCAACTCAATTTGTCAACATTAAAATTTTAAATTCAAAGTCTGTAGTGCAAAAGGTTTTCACAAATGTTAGTCAAAGTCATCTAGAATTGCAAGACAATGTTCAAAAATCTTTTTTTTTCCAGCTTTAAATGCTAATATCTTCCAATTTGTATGGTCAAATTCCATGAAATTTTACCACATGATCTCAGCAAGAAAAGTACAAGATCTTGCAATTAGATCTTTAATAAAAAAATTCTTTTTGCTTTCTTGGATGAACACAAATAAAATAGTAGTATTGAGTGGTTTTTGGGAAAAAAATGGCCTTGAGACTTTAGGGGTTAAATATTGTCATGCACCTGTGCTATCCAATGATGAGCATGACTTGTTGTCATCATAGCAGATCTAAAATTCAATCAATTGTCTAGATTTCATGGTTCATGCCCTTAATAGTACTAAAGATGACTCATAGTACAAAAAGTATTCAATCAACCGTCTAGATTTCATGTTCCATGCCCTCAATAGTACTAAAGGTGACTCATAATACAAAAAGTACTAAAGACTGCAAATAAAAAACGCAACAGATTTGGCAAGTGTTTCTTACAATCACCCAGTTCAATAAGAGAAGTTGAACTCTTGCTAGCTATTCCAAAACCCATCTTATACTCGAATCTAGTGTTGAATTGTCACTAATCTAAATCTCAACATGTACTAGAATTCAACCAATGCTTCTGCTTTCAAAACAATTTGAGCCTGACACACAACAACAATAGAGACTGAGGCCAATGAATCTTGTTATATATTCACGCTCGATCAATATTGAGTTTTTATTCACAGCCAAATTTCACTCCACTGATGATCATGATTGTCTTGTTACAAGAGCAAACAATTGATGCATCGTGTCAATCAGAAGTAAGTTCAATGCAATTAAGCGTTTTTATCATTGGTGGCATCTTTGACAAAGAAGTAACCCCATTGTGTTTATGTATATTCTGCACGTGTACACCTAATAGCCCACAAGGATTGACATGAATTAAAAGAGTCCAACAACATTGTTCATCGTCATCAACTTAATGAAGTATGCGTGGCTATGGGTGCCAAAACTTGTGATGGTTGCCTTCACAAAGCTCTAAAAAAGTATAATTCAAAACTTCAAAAAAACTCCACCAACACAATAACTTTGACAAGAAGTGATAACTCATGACAAGAGAAGCGTGCATCCACTTTCAACATGCCGTGAGCTTGAAAATATGAGACTAAGTGTGAGTGTATCTGATGTGCAAGAGTGATGTTGCAAAAGCCCACCAGAGTCCATTGGACTTGCTCCACATCCACAAACACATAGTTCACTGACCTTCTTGAGAGTTACTTAAATTACTGCTTCTTCGCTTAATTATGGATTTGGCACTTAAGTTATGCAGAACCACCAACTGAAAGTTTCATTTAGGCAATCTATAATACTCTCTAAATTAATTCACCTCGCGAACTGATTTCATGTTAGCATCTACTGTGAAATATGTACTTGACTGGATTTGGGAGAGACAAAATTCACAATGCACGTCCAATCAAGTGTCCAACATCTTGCAAACCACCCTTGAATACCTCGTAACATACTCTATATCCATAGTGGGTGATAGCATAGCCATCACTATATGTTTCTAAGATGTCATTGGAACCCATAATTATGTTTTTGAAATGCTTTGGTAACTCGTGACATGTTAGCATATACATTTCTTAAAAACACATTTTGTAGAAGCATTGTGCATAAACTTTTGAATGTTCGATGATTCATAACCACATTGGTTTGCAATTAATGCGTAACACCTTGAATCCACTTCCGGGGCTAGAAACCTAGTCAAAGACAAAGCCAATCCTTGTTTGGTTTAGGGATCATTGGTTTCAGGGCTTAAGGGATTGGATGCAAGGTCCAACCTTCCCTATTGGGACTCACCCTATAAGAATAAGTGAAGATATTGCAACTGTATCAATTATTCCACTTCCTAAGAAGACCCTAGTTATATTGCAAGAAGATAGAGCCTTGTATATCAAGCAACTTGCTAGTTCCACACAGATCTGATGTTTTAACATGGTATCCCACAATGCCATTGAAGTAGAGTTTTCCGGACAGCTCTCGTAACCAAAGAGGAGCGATTCAAGTTCAGAAAAYGAATGCAAGAGCTTCGACAACAACAAAAAGGAACTACRAAGAGATGGAGCATTCACCAGGTTCTAGTAGTCCCAAAAAGTTCTCCAGACCTGGGATCGAGTGTCAAGACGACGAAGTCACGGCTCCCCTAAACAAGACGACGACAAGGAAGACACCTCCTCGTTAAACAACAGAACCACGACAAACCTCCACGTCACATCTGAGTCCCACACCTGTAGATCCAATTCATCACAAATTCCGCAGAATTGGTCAGGATCGAATTCCACGGCGAATCAATCCGACTTGAAACTAGAAAACGTGAGAACTTGAGGGGGCGAAATTTCAAGGGTATCAGCATGGAGCATAGAAAAGTAGGGCAGGCTGGCAGGCTCGCGAGGTGGAGAACAGAGAAACAGAAATTACCCTACGATACAATGAGATACAATGGAGGAAGAGCAATGGAGCAGAGACAGGAGTTGGAGATCGGAAATAGAGAAATGGGAATTCTTCACTTTGAGTTGTCCCCAGTCCTCTCCACCATGGATCTGTGGTAGCGGGGCTGCCAGCTGTCGTGATTTCATTAGTTTAACTTATTTCATTTTCCTACAACTTTCCTCCAATAGAACACAACCGTTCCTTTACCAATGCTTTGACATTTAGTTGCTCTACTTTATTGTTGACACTTGGTGACTAGAGCAATAGGGGAAAAAATTCTTGTCCATGCAAAATAAAATAAAAGCAGGATCCCTTTTTGCACTTCTTAGCGGCCTTCTCGAGAGTTCAGATTTTCTCTAATGTGAGCTAATCTCCTTCAGCTGCCTCCAACATCACTGCACTTGTGCCCCCCAAATATGATATTCGCGTGATTGATCGTGCCAGAGCACAACCTTGCATGTTCGGTTTAATTACGTTAATCACAGTACGAAATTCAATAATTCCAAGGGCTTGTTCTACAACTAGATTGTGACACATAAAAAAGGCCAAAATTCATGTATGGCAGGGATGAAAGTGAGGGTTTTTCAACTTATGAATTTTGTCCCTAAATTGTGTCCCCCTAGCAAGAAAATGGGCGTTTTTCATTTATGGAATTCAAGTGCTCATAAGCCTTGATCCATCCATGAATTTTGGACATATTGTAGGCATGAATAGTGACCAATATCCATAATTCAAATTTTAGCACAATCAAGGTATGAAAATTGGAACATTTGTATACATGATAATACATGAATTTCTTTACATGAAATTGCACAGTTTTTCTGGGTGAAATTTGGGCTCTTTTATTGCATGAAAAAAATACATATGAATGTAAACTAATCGTCTACACTTCTATCTACATAATGTGTCTAATAATATATCTACCAAAACTTCTAACATCTACTAAAACCCTTTTCATTTCCATTTCCTTTTAGCTACCTTGAACACTTTCTTCAGCTCTCTAAAGTCTTCAACAGTCTTACCATTTCTTTCTCTCTGATCAAGAAATCATGGWCATCARAAWTTTTCAAGCAAGCTTAARAARTCAATAYCYGTATATATATAAATACAAATCCTCGAMAATACACAATACCTGCTAGTTAAAACCATGGTACCTTCAATTCTTTGGGCTTGCTAAAAACCTTCGGATTGCCCAAAATCAAAATTCCAAAGCAAACTCGTGTAATAGCAACATTGAGTCGCCATGGATCATTGAGAAACCCAATTCCCTGGAACAAAGTTGCATGACACACTTTAGTTGATTATCACAACCTTCACTAGAACCCTCTACACCCAAGKGTTTTCTTTCACTAGAATGTTTTTTTTCATTGAAAATTATGGCAGCATCAAGAATTGAAGTTAACTACTGTAGCTCTACTCCAGTATTGTACAAGACAAACATTCAATCTACACCACAAGACTAAGTCTGACCGAGAAGTATGCCATACCGACAGGACACAGACGACTATTTGTTGTTACTCCTAGAAACTTTGCCCCCAAATGATCTCTCCCTTGGCTTAGTTTACCTTCAGTTGTCTGTCAAAAAAAAAATTAAACTTGTCCACTGAGGAATTTCATAGGAGACAAACTTTGTTCCTTAAAATTTGGAGAAATGGTGCAGTGGCACCGATGTATGACTTACCTACTGGTAAAGATGTTCAAAGATTTGATGCAGTGGCACCGATGACCCTTGTGTGAATTTCAAAGAACAAAATATTCGGTCAGTAGTGAGCTGCCCAAAATTGCTATGTTACCAAGAAAAAAACAATTTGATCCTGTGGAGGTTAACGTAGTCATGTTGATCTTCCACGCAAAATAGTGAAATTGGGTTGCCTTAAAAATCAGATTTTTTCTTACCCTAAGAAAGTTACTTTGCAAAGCCATCAAAATCAGCTACTATTTCTAATTATAATATTTCCATTTGTACACATGGAGGTTCATGAGTCCCAATTACAAAAAAACTTAATTCAAAGGCAGTGCATTCTCGTACTGAATTGTACACGTTAAGAGTAAATATTTATTGTTGGGCCTTAAAGATACTCTTGGGGCACAAGTTTTGTGAAAATTTCAAAGAAAAATGATAAAAACTCCATTTGTAGTGAGCTACCTGAAATCGCTATGTTGCCAAAAAAACGTAGTTTGTGCATTTAGGGGTTAATGCAACATGTGCACAAGAAACAGGTTTCAAGCCCAACGCTTTTCATAATTTTTGGCTACATGGGCAAGAAGTTAGTCCACAATCTATGTTTTTCATTGATCTAAAGGCATCCCAAAAAAATCTATACAAATTATATTTTAAATACATAAAAAATTTAAAATTAGTTTATTAGATTTAAATATACGTGGGGTGATTGCAAGAAACACTTGTCCTATTTTTGATCCCCTTGGCCTCGGACATAAAGTTTTTTGCTCATAACATTTGTGTCGTACATCAATTTCAAATGAAATTTGAATAGAAGGTATATGTGATACTTTTAGACTTTGGGTATGTTTTTTTTATATTTTTATATTTTTTTAATAATTCTAAACAGCTCTTGATTGGATGTGTACCTTGGTCATTTTGAAGGTTTTTAGTCTTGTTTTCAACCCAAAAATGCAAATTTGAAGCTCGAAATTGGTATTCAAGGACTTTTACGAAGGTTAAAGAAGAAAACAAAAAGATTTTTTCAAAGTAATAAATTGTCCACCTTCCACATGTGCTCAAAGTGCACTACCTTCTTGCAAATGCAAACAACACAATTTTTTTTCCGTCAATGACAACGGTTGAGACGAAAAAAAATTTAGTTGAAAACAAGAAAATGTCCATTTTTTAATATTTTCCACTTTACTTTTTTGGTAAGTAACTTTTAGAAATAAATTTTTTTAGATTTTACTTTCTAGATAAATCCTATTTTCAATGCTTTACAAATTATCCATCTTTTATTTTGTTTTTAAAAGATTTATTCCAAAAATTACAAGACTTACCAAAATAAAACGTTTTGAAACAAATTGGACAAGTGTTTCTTGCAATGACCCAAGGATACTTTGAAACATTCTACTTGATTATTGAGATGAAAGTTATAAAGAGTTTTAGTTTGTAGGTTCTTATAGATTCTCTTTTCTAAAATAAAATGTGTAGGCCTTCATTTATTTCAATTTTCAATTGTAAAAAAGATCATAGAATGTCTATTGTTTATTACAATTGTACAACCATTGGAATTGGCATGTTTTATTTCCATAGATATATTCTTAAAAATTCAATTATTTTTAATCATTCTCTTATTCTTTTTAAATACTATTTTTTTCATGTATGTTGTACAATTTAAAATGATCTAAATTTTTTCAAGCATGTAGCCTACTTGAATGATGAATCTAAAGAAAGAACATGATATTGGATATTTTTTCATACAAATGAAACCTTATAAAGTGCAGTTGTTGTGTCATTGCAAGAAACACCGATATTTTTGTGTACACTTTTGCAACACGTTCGCTTGCCCTTTGCTACAACTTTTGAATAATAAACCCAATGCAAGAAATACAAAATTTGTTTGTAGATGTTGAGATTGAAGATGTATCATTTACTTTTCAAAAAAATTCAAAATCATTAAATACTAGAAAGTCAACTTTTTAAATGGTCAGACTTTTGGAATTAGAGGTTTTGATACAAATGAGTGTTTTAAACTAATGATTGTGGTATATTCCTATAGTAGGTGCACAAGTTCCTACCAAAGAGCACCTAAAAACACCTTATTCTATGACTTCCACATTCATGGTAGTACGCCTCCCTTGTCTATACACAAACATAGAAGTGGAAGATTTTGTTAGAATAATGGGAACATGATTTTAAAATAATTGTAGTTTTTGCTTACATTTTTTCAAAGATTAAACTATAGCCCCTAATTCCCAGTCTCTTTCAAAGTGACCAAATGGATTCTCAAATATTCTATTTTCATCTCCAATAAGAGCTTTGATTCATTCTATTTAAATCTATCATGTGAAAACTAAGCACAATTTTGTTTTTTAGGCAATCAAAGCATGTAATTGGACAATCTTGCTTGGAGTTCTATCTTTACAAATTAAAAAACAAAAGTCTCATAAGATTCAAAATTTCTGCTACAAATATCTCACCACTCAAATGAGTGTGTTCCTATTTTATTTTAGAGCTACAAATGGTTTAGTATTTCTTCAATCTTCACTCTACTTCACTACTTTAACATTTTTGTAATGACTGAATATATGTTTGTTTGTTTATGAGATTTTTTCTTGGACTTTCAAATCAAAACTACAAAACCAAGAATTGAAAATTTAAATCATTAGTGTAGAACTTCTAGTTAAGAATGTTGAAAGCATAATCCACTTACCAAAATTGGATTGTTGAGGCTACAACTAGACTTCAAAAATAATTTTACAAAAACATAAAATAGCAATGAGGTTATGTTTTATTTAACTTCAAAGTATTGTCTAAACCAAAATTCGGTGCCTTGAGCATTTAGGGGTTAAAAAATGGTTGACAACCCTTGGAGGATTGGGATGAACTAGCCCCCTTGCTTGGCCCCTCCAAGTCATTCCAAGGGTGCAAGTGCTTGATTGATTTACCTTGTACACCCCCTCTAAGGTAGGAGGTCGAGAAATGGAGCATCTAAGGGCTGATCAGCCTTTTTCACATATTTCCTTTCATGGAAACATTTTTTTCTTATTTTTCAAACAAAGAGAATTTGATTATGATTGCAACACAAGTAGTTTCATATTTTTTGAAACATTTTTGAATTACTTATGAATTTTCAAACAAGATTAGTCTTAGGTCCCTATTTATGACCCTAGGTCTTCCATATGTTCACTTGCAACTTCTAGAGAGAAATGGGGAAAGCAAAGAGAATAATTGGCTCTTGAAATAAGTATTGTTTTTTTAATCAATCTGTTCAATGACTATAGAAGGTCCATTTAAAGACCATGTCATGTCCATTTCAGGAGAGTCTACAAGAGTCTACATGGGCGGTTCTAAATGCCCGCTCCGTGTTAGAGCCTCTTACCTTAGCTGAATTGGGGTCTGGGGTGAATGCAAATATGAATTCCAAATCTGCAAATTTTGTCAAGCGTAGGAAATTAAAATTTTCAGCATTTTCGCCAGGGGCTGAGCGAGGAGGTCAATTCTCCCTGGCCCCTCGGAGGGGCTCAAATTGCCACCCTGTCCCAATCCTCACGACCCATGCTGCAGCAGCACTGTAGAGCCATAAAGTCAGTGCAAAAAGAGAACTTTTCTCACTTATGAATTTCCGCATATTTCCTAATATGAGTTTGCCGCTACGGAAAATCCACACAGGAATTTCGCTCATACATGAATATGTGCTGAAATACTAGTATCAACGCCAGTCCAAGTGCTGCATTTCAGTTGTGTTCACGGTGAGCCTCTAAGTCATTGGCGTCAAAGAGTTTTTTTTTTTGAAACAAACGAAACAGAATTTGATTGCAAAGGAATGTGGCCGGGAATGCGGCAAGGATTTGAGTGACGGGAGTGTGTCAAGAAGAGCTAGCGTGGACTTAGATACGATACCATCGCGTGTCTCGAGATGGAATTACTGGTTGAGGCAATTCATTTTTATTTTCGTTACACAGCATCATAACATTCGGTAGTCTTCAGGAGGGCTGCCTTCTCCTTTCCACAATCGTCATCAACCAAATTCATCCACACATAATCAATGTAAGCTTCCATCAAAATTGGAATAGTGAAGTAACTTATATTTATGGTGTGCTTCAATTTTTTTTTTGCTAGTTTTAGGACCAAAAATGCAAATCAACAAAGTGGGATGTAGTTCATGATTGCATCATCTAAGTTTCCTTCACTTTGATTAGGAAGCCATCCATGATTGGTGATTAGCAATGAGAAGACAACTCTTTATATACATATGGGGTGGTAGGAGGTAGAACAAACATTGTGGGATATGTAAATTAGAATTAGAGTAGGAACATAGTTAAGTCAAATTAAAGTAAAAATTGTATTGGAAGTAGAATTTCAGACTTCATTTAGGCATAGTAGAATACTTTTTTTCAAAAAAGCTTAGAACTAAACAAGTTGGTAAATCAATTTAAGTTTCATCTCCAAAAACCCAATTGAGATTTCAAACCTCCAATCAAAAGTTATGGACAAATTTTCATGTCAAATAAGAAGTCCACTCCACTGATGATCATGATTGTCATGTTACAAGAGCAAACAATTGATCCATCCGGATGTAAGTTCAAGTTTGCGTTGCAATTAAGCGTTTTATCATTGGTGGYATCATTGACAAAGAAGTAGCCCCCATTGCGCTTATGTATATTCTGCACATGTATGCGTCTAATAGCCCACAAGGATTGACATGAATTAAAAGAGTCCAACAACGTTGTTCATTGCCATTAGCATAATGAAGGGTGAGTGTCTCTGATGTGGCGCAGTGATGCTGTATAACTGCACCGGAGTCCTCTGGACTTGCTCCATATCTACAAACACACAGTGCACCAACCTGGTTGAAAGTTATTTTTAGTATTTCTTTGCTCAATTATGAATCTGGCACTCAAGTTATGCAAAACCACCAACTGAAAGTTTCATTTAGGCAGTCTATAATACTCTGCATTAATTCACCTAGTAAATTGATTTCATGTTTAGCATCTATTGTGAAAGATGTACTTGACTTGATTTGGAAGAGACAAAATTCACAATGCACGTCCAATTGGGAGTCCAACGTCTTGCAAATCACCCTTGAATCTCTCATAACATACTCTATATCTGTAGAATCATTGGGCATAAACTTTTGAATGTTCCATGATTTAATGCGTAACAGCTTGAATCCACTACCAGGCTCAAAACCTAGTCAAATCCAAAGCCAATCCTCGTTTGGTTTAGGGTTCACTAGTTTCAAGGTTTCAGAAATTGGATGCTAGGTCCAACTCCCTCTATTATATTCACCCTATAAGAATCAAAGAAGAGCATTGCAACTATTTCAATTATTCCACTTCCTATGAAGACCCTAGTAATGTTGGAAGAAGATGGAGCGTTGTATATCATACAACTGGCTAGCTTCCATTCGAACCAAAAATTTTAGTCCTACTCCAATTTTGTTCCCTTCACCACTAACAATTTAGAATGCAAGAAATTAGGACAAGACCTACTCTCCTAGAAGGTATCAACATGGGCCCCACTTCAAAGCATTGGGCAAAAAGTGCTTTGCAAGAATTTTGCAACCCCACCCAAATATCCAAGACGTAATTCACAAGTATCGCAACTAGAAAGTTTTGCAACCACTTGAGTTCACAAGACCACCACTAGATTGGAGCATCATTCAATCTAGACACAAAACAACTTTAGATGGGTTGAACAAAGCTCTAAAGTCTCAAGGCTGTTGCTCAAAATACCATTAACTATCAGGTGAATCAGCCTAGGAAGGCTTTGTGCATCCACAACGAAGGGAAGCAATCATTCCAATAGTACTACGCCAAATCCCACGAGAACTTCCTCGACTTTGCACCTGAGATGAAGTTCGGTTGATAACCAAATCAATGGAAGGCCAACGTGCTTTCATGTCTTGAATGAATTGGGCACTCAATACCACTCCACTATTGGCCACATCCAACCTTAGCATATGTTGTGAGTTTGTCAAATCTGGAAGATCTTGCAACTTCTTGCATCCGTTGACGTTTAGCCTTTGAAAAATGGGACACATGGGCACCGAGCAAGTCAGGTTCATTAGGTTCACACAACCACGCAAGTTAAGGTGGGACAATTCTGGAAAGTTGGCCAAGTCCGGGAACTCTTCAATGGGACACCAACTGCAGTTTAGCCAACTTAGATTTGAAAAAGCGGCTACCCACTGCAAATCTACAAATCCCCCATCGGACAAATCCAACATCTGTAAACTTGTTAGCCGGTGAAGATCTGGCCCTAAATTCTCCTGAAGCCATGGATTTCCCCCAACCAACAACGAAGTTAAGTTCTGCAACCCAAGAATGCCACGGAGATCTCTCAACAAGGCACAATTCTGAACCTGCAAATGTTCGAGACTCGCAAGCTCTCGCAAATCCGGTAACACCTCCAACTTGTTGCATTTGAAGATCACTAGCTCCCTCAAACTAGCCAAGTTGCACAAACCAGACCAATCCTCAAACTCACACCCACAGATTTCCAAGTCGTGTAGCCTTGATAACTTCTTGAGATCAGGCAACACGCATACACCTTTGCAATTGTGCACAATGAAAGATTCTAGTAATACTAACTCTGCGACACTTGAAAACCCTTGGCCTTGCCACCTAGAAATGAAGAGATATTCTAATTTCGTAAACTTGTGTAAATCAAGCCCATCATGTAGCTCATCAATTCCAATAGCTAGCCTCTGAAGCAAATTCAAGTTGCCCCATCCCTCAAAAGATTGCAAAGGCACATTTGGATCCAACTCCAACTTTCGTAGATTTGTGAGCTTGGACATATTTGGCAACTCAGTGAGATTCTCACAACCCCGTGTCTCCAATGATTGCACACCAACCAACTCATCTAAACCT